>CAJUYG010003933.1:0-18679 GCA_910591675.1 Galerucella calmariensis | reverse complement strand
TACAATTATTTAATTAAAATTTTGGTTGTAGATACATTCTGTTACAAATTTCCCCCTTAAATCTTGCAGATACGGCTTAGCTATGATTAAGTAGTATCGAAAGATTTAAAAATAAACAATACAATATGTAACATGTAACATATTAAAATTATTGGAGAACAACTAAATATCCGTAAACAACAATTAAAAAAATTAAGTATGATCTACAAATTTAATGGATATAGGCTGTCTATGTTAAATATGCCCCTTATTTTATTAGAATCAGGGTATCCGAGTAAATAACTATTAACTCCATCTTGATTTAAAATTACATAAGGTCCTTCAAAAAGAGGTAAGAGTTTCTTACATTTGTTTTCCCTATGATTGGGAACTCTTAAAGCCTTTAAGAGAACTAAATCGTTCTGATTAAATGTTTTTATTTTTATAGATTTATTGATTTTTTTCTTATATTTTAGAGCCTTTTTAATGTCTTTTAGTCTAGCTTTTTCTAAAATTGAATTGTAGTTTATTTCTGGAGTATACCATGGTCTACTAGCTGGTATTCCTTTGAATAGAATAATAGGAGATATCTCGGTTGTAGAATTTGGAGTATTATTCATAAAGTGTTGAATTTCTAGTAAATGATTTTCCCACAGTTTGTGATTATTTTCTATTAGTAAACGGAGATTCTTTGTAACTTCACGTATATTACGTTCAGCTAGGTTTGATTGTGGATGTCTAATGCTCGTGTATTTAACGTTAATATTATTATTAATAAACCAATTTTTTAAAACTTGACTAGTAAAATAAGTGGCATTGTCCATTAGGCAGTTTTTAAATTTTCCATGTTCTGACATAAAATTATTTAAAAGTATTTTTACTGATTTTACATTTGTTTTGTAGCAAGGATACAATTGAATGAAACGAGAAAAAACATCTACTACTACAAATATATGGCAGTATCCACTTAATGATGGTATTAAATTTGAGATGAAATCTACAGCAATTCTTTCTAGAGGAAAATCTGCTGAAATGGATTTAGGTAAGTTTCCATAGTGTAAATTTCTATTTTTATTAAATTGACATGATTGGCACGACTTCAGATAGGTTTTTATTAATGAAAGATCATTTTTACAGTAAAAGTTTTCTCTAAAAATAAGGTGTGTTTTTCTAGTACCAATATGATTGAATTTTAAATGAATGTCGTTAATAATTAGCTTAGTAAGTTTTTCACTAATTACATAAAGTTCTTGATTATTTAACATTTTAAAATAGATATTGTCTTTTAAGATTAATTTATTTTTTTGTTCTTTACTAAGAGATATTTGGTCTTCAAGAATTATTTCTTTTGAAAACATTCCATGGTTTTTCTTAAAAATGTTATATCCTATTATATGTACTTTAGGATTATTAAGAGTCTCACCATCCATTCTAGTGATAGCATCACTAATGATGTTGAGTTTCCCTGGAATATGTTCAATTGTGAAAGAATACTCTTGTAAAAGGAGACTCCATCTATGAATTCTACTGTTATTGAATTTATTTTTTAAAATAGTTGTAAGAGCAATATTGTCAGTTTCTATTTTGAAATGACCTCCTAACAAAAAATACCTCAATTTATTAACTGAAAATATTATACTGAGCAATTCAAGCTCACTAACTGAGTAATTTTTCTCAGGACTTCGAGTTAACCTAGAAACAAAAGAAATTGGAACTTCTAGGTCATTGTGTTTTTGAAGAAGAACACCAGCAATACGGTTTATACTAGCATCAGTACGTAGAATGAACATTTTAGAATAATCAGGATGAAATAATTTTACCTGTTCATGGAAAAGGTCTTTAAGTTTTTGAAAAGCAGTTTCTTGTTTATCTGTCCATTTCCAAACTATATTTTTCCTAAGAAGTTCCACAAGAGGAAGTTCAAATTCAGATAAATTAGGTACTAATCTCTTAAAATAATTTAGGGTACCAAGAAAACCACGTAAAGTTTTTAGATTAGAAGGTCTTTTATATTCTTTTATGAGTTTAAGTCTTTCAGGATCCATTTCGATACCAAAAGGAGTTATTTTGAAACCAAGATAAGTTACTTCTGTTTTAAAAAATTGACATTTATTTATACTGAGTTTTAATCCAGCTTTATTAAGATCATGTAGTATATTATCAAGATGTTGTAAATGTTCTTGTTCGTTTTCCGAAAAAATTAAAATATCATCAATGTAGTGAATAGAGTAAAGCTCATGTTTTTCTAAAATTATATTGAGTGCTTTAATAAGAGCAGAACTAGCTGATTGTATACCATAAGGTACAACATTAAAATGATAAACTCTACCATTAATTTTAAAACCAACTAAGTGTCTACTATTTTCATGTAGAGGTATTAACCAAAAACTGTGTTTTAAATCTATTTTTGTGAAAATTTTGGCATTAGTAATTCTACCTAAAATAGCTTCTATAGTTAAAGGACTCTCAAATTCTGGAATACAACAATTATTAAGATTTCTCCCATCAAGACACAAACGTAACGAATTATCGCTTTTGAGGACACATATGACAGGGTTTAAATAAGGTGTAGTACTGTAGCTAATAATACCTTCGTCAAGATAATTTTGTAAAGCTTCATTAACTAAATTTTGATGTCTGTAAGGTATTGGATAACTTTTAGCTTTAAACAATTTCAAATCCTTGACTTTAATTTCATGTACAAAATCTTTGGCAATTCTAGGTTTTTTATTTACTAAGTCTTTATATTTTAAAATTAATAATTCTACCTGTTTTTTCCAGGTTTTACAACACTCAAATTCAATAGTATCATGTTCATTTGGATTACTATTGATATTTTTCACATTAAACAATCTTTTTGATTGTAATAATTCATTTTTTATATTTGGACTATGTAAATCTGAATTTCCTTGTTTTTGCCTGAAATTATTGGTTAAATTAAAGTCAATTTCGTGATTTTTGTCTATGGTAATTTTGTTAAGTTCAAAATCAATTTTAAAATTATATTTATCTAGTTGATCACTACCCAATAGGATGTCAAATTCTAAGTTGTTAACTATTAGTAAATGTAAAATAAGCTCTACTGTATTTAGTATCACTTTTGCAACTACAGTTCTGTTAGAAAAACATAATGTTTTCTCATTAACACCAATTAAATTAACTTTAGGTACTTTGATTATGTTGTTCTTGAGCTCAGGAATGTTGTTGACAAATTTCTCAGATATTAAAGAAATAGTAGAACCAGTATCTATAATGATACTTAATTTGTTTTTTGAAATTTCACCTTTTATTATTATTAACCCTGATTCTTCTCTATTTAGGTGTTCATCGGAAAATTCAAAAGTAGAAAGTTCCAGTGGGGACACAAAATAACACCTATCCAATAAATTGCACCCCGATACTAAAAATGCTGATTTTCAGATGTTTGAATAAACGGTTCAGAAGATGATGATCTTCTAGGATGTTCATCATTGTGAAAATCATTATTAGAGTTATGTCTTTCCATACTCCTAGTTCTGTGATGGCTATCTGTAGTACGAGTCAAATTAACACGTTGATTTGAAGAGGGTTGATTCTCTTGTATATCACCATTATTTTGATAGGAATTCCTACCATTTTTTTGTTGTCTGGAATTATGTCCGTGATTATGATTATTATTGAAGTTACGTTCATAATTATAAGGTCTATTGTAGTTATTATTGTTGGAGTTCTGTCTATTATTTTCATTGGATCTAGGTAAATTTTGATTGTAATTATTATTAAATGGCCTTTGAGATCTATTTCTTTGGTTGTATTCATAATTTTGATTATTGAAATACCTATTTTGGTTTTGATTCCTATTAGAAAAATTATTGTCATTCCTAATATTAGGATAATTGAAAAAAGTATTGTTGTTTCTCTGTGCATTATTGAAATTTATCAATTCATTATAATTTTTAGAGTTGTTGTTATTCTTACTATTATTATTTGTTGTCATAGTAGTACAATTTTCTAGATTTCTTTCAACTCTACCTAGATAAGTTAGCAGTTGATTGAAATTTGTAATATTTTGTATAGCTATAGTTTCACTTAGCTCAGTTTTGTAGTGTCTAGACAAAAACATAACTATTTCAGATTCAGGAAGATTTGGTTGTAAATGTTGTACTAGTGAATAAACTATTAAAGTATAATTACTCAGGGAAGTACCTTTACAATCGTACTTTCCAAAGTATAGCATCTCTCTTACTTGAGATTGTTGTAAAGAACCCCAAAAATTGTCTAGAAAACGATTCTCAAAGTCATTAAAATCTTTAATTTGCCCTTCTATACAATTCAACCACAATAGAGCCTGTCCTTTCAAATTTGATCTTAATAGTTCACATAGTTCTGTAGTGTTTTTAATATTTTTAGTTTTAAGTTTTAATGTTTTAATAAAATTTATTGGATGTACTTTTTTGAAATTACCACAAAATTTTTCCGATTCCTCTACTTTTGTGAAAATATTTTTAAACAGAGGATTAAGCATACCCATATCTGAGATTTTCTCACCATTCATGCTTTCAGCAATTTTCCTATTAAGGTTCAACTCCAATTTCCTTGTTTCATTTTCCGCTAAGGTTAAGGTTTCTTGAATTCCTTGTTTTAGTTCAGATTCAAGATCTGTTATTCTTCTTGAATGTTTCATGTTTTCCTTTTTTAAACCATATATTCCATTAGAATTTTCTTTTATTCTGTTTATATTTTCCCCCACTTTAATCTCCACTTCTTCAATTCTTATTTTGTTATTAGAAGTCCTTTTGTCAAATTCTACATCAGTTTTGTTTAGTTTAGTTTCTACGTTGTTTATTTTTATTTCCAAATCCTTCAAACCTTTTCTATTTTCTTTCATACTTTCCGCTAAAATATTTTGTCCTATTTCCAGTTTTTCCACCGTAGTTTTCATTTTGTTTTCTAGTGCTTTCATTTCTGTCTTTAAATCTTCTCTCAACTCTTGTTGTCCTTTCATTAAATCTTCTCTCATTTCTTTCACATCCTGTTGTCCTTTCAAAATAGTTTCCATCAACATCTTCAAATTCATGTCTTCTGAAGAGATTGTAGATGATGTTGTAGGAGGTGTTTGTTGAAAAATTTCTTCCTGTGTACCATAAACTTCTTTTTCAGACATTTTCTTTTTCTCTTCTAATTCTTGTTCTTCTTTATTTAAAGCTTCTTTAAGCCTCTCAATAAGAACTGCCTTTAGTCCTTCTAGGCTAAGGTTTCTTTTCTTAAGTTGTTCCTTAAGTTGTGTTGCTGTTAGTTTGTCAAGTTCGAAAATGTCAGACATATTTATGTGAAATTCTCCTAAAGATTATTTAATAATAAGAATTTACTGTTGTGATAATGGAAATACAAATTCTAGTTTAATTTGACTCACTGCAGTAACCAAAACGATATTTTAAAATTGCTTTGTTATTGTTTTTTAATAAAATGTTTGAATAAACTTGTTTTTATTATTACTTTATGTGGAGAAACTAGGTATAAAAGTATAGGAAAAGCCTAAAACGTTGGGTGCCAATTATTACTATCTTTTGTAATATTTTAATTTTTATTTCGAAAAAGTTATAGAGAAAATCGCATTATAAAAATTAAATCAAGGTTGTTATAACCTCAGAATTTATAATAAACTTTAATGGTTTTACTTGAAATGAAATTATTAATTTTGTTTAGGTCTAGCTCAATAAAAAAAAAAACAAAACAAGAGACTTATATTCCTATCAGGGTGAACAGGTGGTAGGATTATAATTTTCGATTCGTGCAATGTTCCTTAAACCTTTTATACCAGTACTCCCAACATAAAATAAAAAACCAACGAAAATTAAATGACAATTTATTTATCTAGTTGTTCTCTAAATGAAAATGAAGTGGAACGAGAAATAATTAGATATAAGTGAAATAGTTACTAAAATTGAATAGTACTATTTCTTAATTTAAATATGAGATACCTATTATAAACATAAATATATTTTTCTATGGTACATCTAGATAACGCACCTACAATATTCTATGAACTATGTCATATGTCAATGAATAATCTAATTCTATGGTTCAAATCAAAGTTGGAATATTAAAGTAAAAAGCAACCTAAATAATAAATATTGTTATACAAATAGTACAAAAATACCCAAAAATATAACACAATTACCAATAACATGCGCTTACGCAAAAATATTCAAATTTCACAAGGGCTCAGTGAGAAAATCCTCACCAGCAAAATCAGACGAAGCAGGGAAAATTGTAAAGAAGCCTCCAAGCCTCACAGCAACATGAAGATGATTTTGATATCTACTTTGGTTATTCCAATTACCGAAAACGGACAACGGTACTTCTTAAAACTGGATATAAATACCCAAAGTATAATAATATGTAGGTATATTTACCAAATACAAGTTTGTTGAAACTTGTACAGTTTTTCTTTGGCGAACTCTGCTACATTTCCTTGGTAATACCAAGGAAAAACTCGCTATTAAAACTTTTTCTTTCTTTTTCCAAGAAAAATCACCAACCTTCCCGTTTTGGCTTCCCCAACTCAACAACCACCTTTTATTTTTCTTTTCCATGGTAACCGTACTAAAAAGTTCTGGATTGGATATTGGAATACAACAATTTTCATTGGTAAGTTTTTTACTCTTAATGTTTAATTTCTACCTTTCCACAGATTTCCATAGAACCCTCTAAATTTGATGTTTCTTTATAAATTAAATTAAAATATTTGTACTTGTGACAGAATGCTATCTACAGGATGTTTTGACAGTTTTATACAATTATTTAATTAAAATTTTGGTTGTAGATACATTCTGTTACAATATATATATATATATAACAGTAAGATTAATATTCACTTTTCATAAATAATAATAATAGAAAAAGACGTAAGACACATCGCCGCTACGAAAGTAACGCCTTCATAGTATTTTGACCTACGGATTGATTGGTTGCGCTTGCGCGTATTCTAAACATCACCCAATCAAAATTTTCAATTCAAAGATTAGAGTTAACATTTTTAATACATTTAAACGGTCCATTATTGTGATATTTTGATTAGGATTAATCGCAGACCTGCCTTTTTGTCCATGTTTTCCTACGTAATGTGTGAAAGACATTAACAATCGATGACGCACACCAAGAAGGGTATTATTTCAACCATAGAAGTATTATGAGTAGATTTCACAAAGTGAGGGTCCAAACAGTACAGAGATTACTACAATGGTACATTGAAGACAATCTTTTTTTTGGGCCGAGATGGAAGACTCATGTTTGTGTGAGGCAGAGCTCAGACAGTGTTGGATACCTACCAACCAAACTCACCCCAAACTCGTAATCACTACTCTAGCATACTCCAAAACAAGCGGCTGCTCTTCACACACTCTCCTTCATCGTTTTTCTTCACTCCTACCTCTCTTGCCACATCAACTCCTTCTCTTCCCCTAATTATACTCTCCACTACGCCACTTACTTCCATCCATTCCTCCCACACCCTCAACATTATCTCCACCATGTTCTTCCAATACACCGGCTCCCCCAGTTTCTTCCCCCATTTCTTCAGCACTTCCTCACTGTTCCAACATCTAAACACATGTCCCACATGATCCTCTCGCACACTCTAGTCTCTCTTTTCCCAATTTTGTGGAGGCATTCTACTCTTTACCCATGTCCAGTGAGCACATGTGTCAAGAAGTAGTTCTCCACCCCGAATTTCCAGTCCATCCAATCGCTCCTTTTAGCGCGCCTTCATGCCCCTCTCATATTCTCTCCATTTCCTCCTCCATCCATTCCTGTACTTCTTCTCTAGTTGCACCTCTCAAGCGTCTTTTCCTGGCTCTAGCCACACTGCTTCCTGTCGACCAACTGTCCTGTACCCCTTAGTTTCATTCTTAAATTAATATATCAGTAGATTCCACAAAGTGAGGGTACAAACAGTACAGTAATAACTACAAGCGATATCAATAAATTGATGACAATCCATAGTCAACTTACGTTAAAAAATTAGATTAGCATTTCCTCTATAGCCTAATATACCAGATTAAAACATTCTCGTTCTATTCTCCTTGAGCAGCGAATTTAATATTAATCATATCACATGATTGTCGCTTATTCGAACGTATTATCTCGAATAGATCGAACCCGAAATCGCGTCTCCGTTCATTCTAATCAAACTCTGCATTACGGATAATACCCAATGATTATTTAACTGGAATTGCATTTACCGAGCTGAGAGTTTATTCTAATCCTTTTAAGCAAAATATACTAGGGTTGGAATTCACTGAAATTAATAGTTTCGTTTTTATATCAAGGATATAAATCTACTTTATCAACATACGTTGTTTTGTTCCTGGATTAGAGCCAATCTCTTGATTAGGTGCATAGTTGATGGAAGGTTCACGACATGACTTTCAATATTCACAATCTACCATTACATGTGGCAATTATTAACCGAAATATCAATGCATTCTCACGATATATGTTGTTAAATGAAGATGAAAACATAGTGGCTACAAAACTTAACCGCGTAACTTTTAGTCACGACAAAAAAAATCAGTAGAAACCCATGCATCCTGCAAACTACTTCATTTCAAGCACAGGCTGTCAATGCGTGAATTAATTGTTAGTTGAACGAATTACCTTATAAAATCCACACGGGAACCAAAGTTGCTATTCTTGAGTGGGTTGTGAATTTCCCCTTTCAGATGGCGATAAATATAGTTCCAGCAAAGTAGAAAAAGGGCGATTTATGTTGGCACTGAGCAACTGTCCCAATTTCTAGACAGTTTTTCTTGAAAAATATGAATAATAAAATAATAAGTACACAAGTTCATTGATGTTTCTGTTAAAAAGGGCTTGGTTGACTTACTCACAATACCTCGCAATATCCAGCCACTAATACTAGTTTAGTAACGATGGCAGAAAAGTGTAGAGAAATTAATACCTGATGAAAGAATACAGGTTGATTTATTGGGAAAGTGAGATACGTTAACTGACTATAAGTGACACCTAGGTGATCTAACCCAGGGTAGGGGATCTCAGAAGGCGCGAGGGTGCTGCCACATAGAGAGTCCCGTCAGTACTAAAATTTCTAATTTGATGAAAACTGTAACGTCGTCAGTGGTAGTTGCAGATTCTTCCGCATATATCAGCAGTGACATCCTAACCTGACAAACTGATAACTGCCTGACAACTTATCTATGGTGACAGCTGCAGACAAAGTTTTACGAAGTGTATCGTGAGTTTGTGCAGATTTCGTTTTTAAAAACTATTTTGCTTATTTGTGTGTGTGTCGAGTATTCGGAGTTGGCTTTTATTGTTTATAGTGGGACTTTTACTTTAAGAGACAATGTCGATAATATATTATGTATTGTGAAAGACTGTAATGTGAGGTGCACCCGGTGCGCTTTATATTTATAAAAAAAACATGTTTCATTGAATAAAAAGTGACAGAAGTAGTTGTTCTTCCATGCAGCTTTGAACTTCGCACCATTGTTGTTGAATTCCTAACATTTATTTTTCCTCATGTTTGTAATGCATTGAAATATGTAAAAAAAACGTTTCATTTATTATAATATACTTTTTTTCGATCAATAAACTTTATAAGCCTGATGATTATTGCTTTATTTTTTCTACTTCAGGCATTATATGGTCCATTTTTTGATATTCCATTCCATTTTACTTGAATATTCGATTGTTATAATTGTAATATCAATCTAATGTTGAGCAACTTTAAATGAAATTTCAAAAAGTGGACCATAAATGTCATTTTGCAATAAAAGTAAAATTACAGTAATTTTTAATATGCCGCAAGAAACTGTAAAATTACAGGAATCTTCTTTTTCGGTTGTAAGCGAAGTTCACAACCATCTGATTTGTGTTAGAGGTACTGACGGGACTCTCAAGGTGGCGCCACCCGTACAAATAGAGGGCGCCACGGGACAGTTTCCCATCTATGAGTATTTTTTTTAACTATGATCTAACCTCCTAATTGATGGGTATTACTATTTTGACAACCAATATACAGGTTGTTAGATTTTGCCAAACTCTTCATTGGTCCATAATTTTCCTACCACATTTTATATTTGCTTGAAATTTGGCACACGTATCTTGAGGTGTCCAATCGATAAATCTGTTTAAAATAGGAAAAATCCAGTTCGGGATTTGAAAAAATTTATAAAATATTCCGACCTCAGAACAGCACCCTGTACATCCAATTTTTTGAAATGAATAATGAAAATTGATTAGGAAAATCAACAAAAAATGAAAAATTAACAAACATTCAGCGTCACTTAACTGAGAATAACTAATAAAACTCCTAAGAATTAACGAAAAACCAAATCAATTTTCCAAAATGCCCACTATCTTGTTGAAGGCAAATTGTTACCCTTCTTGTAATATGCAACTAAACTACAAGTATATCACCCATATTTTATGGATGGAGCCGATCTTGAATTAAATTAAATTGTGTCATGAGGAATAAAATTGCGAAGCAAATGGGAGGAATTTGATCGAATTCAAATCCAGAAATTCTTTCTCTAGAAATACCTATGTAACAAATTTATTTGTCAATTTTAATATCTCAATACTGGCTGGATTTGAAAGAAAAACATTAAAAAATGACAATTCATTTGCAGAAAACTGTAAATAAAGTATGGGTAATTCATTACTAATTGGAAATATTTTAATAGTAGAATCCCGACTTCAAATTATGAAGATTTAACCCAAAACACCTAAATAAAAATGTAAGTGCTTAGGTACTTAGTTACAGGGTGTTTTGTTTAAAAATTTAAAAACTGGTTGTGCTCATTACTTTAAAACTGTTTTACGTATTTATTTTATATTTGGTAGGAAGTGTAGACACTGTACCCCGCACTAAATTATATTGAACAAACGTTTCTGGCTACTACCAGAGGCGTACGACAGGGGCAAGTGACAGGTTAATCGTTCCCAAATTCTACGCCACTGGCGGAATAGAAATTTTACCACATTTTTTTGATTCTCCAATACTTTTTACGTAAATAAAATACTCACTTTTCCTAACGATAAAGTCAATATTTCTTAAGATATTTTAAGTTAAGCAGGAAGCTGCCCAATTTTGCCCAATTTTATTACCAATCAACCAAACATATTTCTCGAGGTTAGGGGATGATTCAGCAAAAAAATTAATAAGCTTATTGAAGTAAACGGAAGTGACATAGAACATTTGTTACGAAGGGTTTTAAGGTACTGTTGGTTTCTGATATTTCCGATATGTTATTAAAATTGTAGGTACTTTTATTTAGATTATATTCTCAGAACCACAATTTGTTTTCGATCCATCTATTTGATAGTTGTGTTCCTCATTGTTGACACGGATTGAAGTTTCATTTGCGTGTTAAATGCATTTATTATTCACTGGTCCAAAACATCGACATAGTTATTACACATCAAAATTGGGCAGCTTCATGTTTAACTTGGAATATCTCGAGAAATATTGACTTTATCGTTACGGAGAAAGAGTACTCTCTTTAAGTAAAAAGTATTGGAGAATCGAAAAATTGTGCTAAAATTTCTATTCCGCCAGTGTCGTAGAATTTGGAAACGATTAACCTGTCACTTGCCCCTATCGTACGCCTCTGGTAGTAGCCAGAAACGTTTGTTTAATATAATTTAGTAGGGTGTACATTGTCTACACTTTCTGCCAAAAATGAAATGAATACATAAAACAGTTTTAAAGTACTGTGGGCAGATAGTTTTCAAATTTTTAAACAAAACACCCTGTAACTAAGTGAGCAGCTACATTTTATTTGGGTGTTTTGGGTTGAATCTTCATAATTTGAAGTCGGGATTCTACTATTAAGATATTTCCAATTAGTAATGAATCACCCTGTATAACTACAAAGCCGTCAGGTTTTTTGTCTAATAGAATTTTAGTTGGTGGATGTGGGAATGTCACTATTATCGCATATTTAACGTTTGATTTACTAAGATTGAAGCATTTGTGCGATTTCAATAATTTCCCTTTAGAATTATGCTCTCAGAGCTTCTGGACGGATGATATCTATCTTCGGTTTTTGTTCATCAATTTTTAAAGAATCGCGTTATAATAGATTTATTTGACACACGCTTAACTAAAATGCCAGTTTATTTGCAGGAAACTGTAAATAAAGTAGATAAATCTCAAACTATTTTTGTAGAATACAAAAATTTTTCGTACTCCACATTTAAACCAACGCCCCTGAGTTATTGAATTATTATTTCAAGGTTTGTACTATAGGCCGTCATGATAAAATCATGAACTGTTTTGTTTTTCCCCGGGTAACAAAAGAGAGAGAGATAAGCTTCATTGTCATAAGATAATTTAAAAATTTTATGAACAAATCGATATAAAAAAAAATTGTAAAAATCTAAAATATAAAAAAATATATCAATATTGACTATACCATACAGATGATACAAAACAATATAGTACAGGTAATATCCTGAGACCATTATTATCATATTCTTAGTAATTCTATAAAGAGTAACTTGTATTTTGACAATTTGATGAGATCTTGATGAACATTGAAAATCTGAAGCTCTCGGGGGTTATCCTTTGATTATTGATGTTCATATGGTCGAATTAAATTGTCTCAAAATACAAGTTATAGTATAGTACATTCAATAGCCTTCTTGGTGTGCGTCATCGTTTGTGACGTATATTTGGGTTTTGGGAGGGTATGTCGTTTATTTCATTCGCTATTGTGACATAATATAAGTAGCTAACCTTAAATTTGATAGATAAAACCATCAGGATCGTATTCAGCCAAATTCGAAAAGGCTGTGAAATTAATAATTACCAGCTTCTTTTTCTAACTGAAAATATTTGAGAGCTTCCAAAGTGCTGATGTTTTTCCGTGTAACTGGGCATATTTTTGTGTTATTCAAATAAACATAACAATTGACCGTATAAACAACAAACTACAGACCTGACGAAAACTGTCAGTAAAAAAAGACGTAGGTAAGACACATTGCCAATACCAAAGGTGGACTCTAGACTTCTAGTGGGCTCTGCTTATGTGAAGCGGAGTCGACGTTCGCATCCTATTTTGAACTCTGTATTTTCTCCCGATTGATAGGTCGCGCTTGCTCGTATTCTAAACATCAACTAATCAAATTTTTTAATTCAAAGACTAGGGTTAACATTTGTAATACATTTAAACGGTTCATTATTGTGATATTTTGATTGGGATTAATCACAGACCTTCCTTTTTTTCCATGTCTTCCAACGTTATGTGTTAGGACATCAACAATCGATGACGCACACCAAGAAGAACTCTATAATATCGTCAACCGTACTGAATATTCAATATTAAATTATGCCAATCTAGGGTGAATTGTAGAGCTCTGCCACTAAATAATAGGCTCTTTCAAGCAGAAATGCCTTTGTCAATCTTCGGAAATTATTAAATGTTATTTTTTATTATTTTGGATTCAACGGTATTCAGATGACAATTGAAAAGTTAAAAATGACAACCAAGAAATGTCCTTTTGGGATTTTTCTGTAAAAATAAGAGATACGTTTGCTCTTTCCTTGGCATCAAAATGTAATCTTTCCGCGGGATTACGAAAAGTCTTGAACGAGACATGTAGCAAATAACCTCATCCGTTATTTGCTACAATTTGGGCTTCGTAACGTTGATAACTATAATTTCAAAGTAATGACCCACTCGCAAAAAATTGGAATGTGAGGTTGAATTATGTATCATAGTATGGTTGAAATAATACCTTCTTGGTGTGCGTCATCGATTATGACGTATATCCGGGTTTTCAGCATGTCGTTCATTTTATTTGCTATTTTGACATATAGCTAGCCTTGGATTTGATCAAACAAATCATCAGAATCGTATTCAGTTAAATTCGAAAGGCTATAAAATTAATAAGTATCAGCTTCTTTTTCTAACTGAATACGATACTTTCAGCTTTCACAATGCTGATGTTTTTTCGTGTATCTAGGCATATTTTTGTATTATGTGAATAAATATAACAATAAGATTAATATTCACTTTTTATAATAATAATTGACCGTAACCAACAAAGTACAGACCTGACGAGAGCTGTCAGTGAGACTTTAGAAACAGACATATATAAGGCACATTGCCGCTATGAATAGTACGTTTGCATGTATTTTAAATGCCCGATTGATAAGTTGCGCTTGCGCGTAATCTAATCATCAACCAATCAAATTTTTGTAAGTCAAAGATTAGGGTTAACGTTTTACATTTAAACGGCTCATTATTGTGATATTTTTATTAGGATTAATCACAGACCTGCCTTTTTTTCCATTTCTTTCTATACTCGATTTGAAATTGGTTGATAGTAATATATCATTTTTAGCAGCCGATTCCATAGGCGCACCTACCTGACGTGCCGGTTTGAACCCTATTTATAGTAATCATTATTGTCATAACAGGTAAAAATAATTATGCCGAGAATTCCGGGAACAATTAATACACAATGTTACTTCAGGTTGTTACGAAAAAGGTAGGTAGGTAGGTAGGTAGGTAGGTAGGTATAGTGTAACTATTGTTAATGTGATGACCCATATTTTTAATCCCTTTGAAGGAAAAGCCGCCAAATGGCTTGCATAAAATTCTTTTATAAATTCGAATATTAAGAAATAATGCTTTTCAAATGTAATTCAAATTAATATAGTGGATTAAAATTAACCTGCATAAAATATGTAATACAATTCAAGGTCATCACATTGACATTACATACACTATAACTCTACTTATTGGTATAAAACTGTGAGTCATTTTAAGAGCGAACAAACCTAATGCGAGTATTCTAGGACACACATTTGGGTAATTTTTGAAAATGGAGAGTCTTTCAGGATTTATTCCAGTTAAGCGAGCTGCGAAATCAGCGCTAAGCATTAGTGAAAAGATTATTGTGCTTAATGTATTTAATGCACTTCGATATCAAAAAAGTGCAATAAGTATCGATTCTACAGTGGAACTTTGTTCAAAGATGACAGGTATTGGAAAAGCAACCATCTACAGGCTGATGCGGGAAGAAAAGACAGGAACCGTGACGCCACCAAAACCATCTCCAGGAAGGCGAACAATACCGATCGATGAGGACGAAAAGGCCATCATAAGACGAAAGGTGCATTCATTCTATTTCAATAAGGAGATCCCTACTTTGGATAGAGTTTTAGGGGCAGTAAAAGAAGACTTTCCTGCAATCAAGAGAGATAAACTATGGAAAGTTCTAAGAGAAATGAATTTTAGATGGGAAAAACATAGTCGGAAGTCTCATTTGCTCGAAAAAGATGAAATAGTGTGTTGGAGACGTAATTATTTGAGAAAAATAAGACAATTTCGCAATGAAAACAAAACAATTTTCTATTTGGACGAAACATGGCTGAACGAAGGCTACACAGTTGAAAAAATATGGACAGACAAAAATGTGACTTCTCACCGACAAGCATTTTTAGACGGTCTATCAACAGGAATAAATCCGCCCTCTGGAAAAGGAAAACGATTAATTATAACTCACATCGGTAGCTCCAATGGCTTTTTAGAAGGTGGACTATTATCATTCCAATCAGTTCGTACAGGCGATTACCACGAGGATATGAATGCTGATGTTTTTGAGGAGTATTTCGAACAAATGATAGAGCTGATTCCACCTGGCTCCGTCATTGTGTTAGATAACGCTCCGTTTCACTCCAGAAGATTGGAGAAGATGCCTACAACTGCTTGGCGAAAAGCAAAAATTATCGAGTGGCTTGTGGAGAAACAAATACTTACAATTTGAGGACAATATGGTTAAAAAGGAGTTGCTATCAATTGTAAACACCTATAAACATCGGTTTCAAAAATATGTTGTTGACGAAATGGCCAAAAAACAAAATATAATAGTGCTTCGGCTCCCCCCCTACCATTGCGAATTAAATCCGATCGAACTGGTATGGGCTCATGTGAAAGGTTATGTGGCTAGAAAAAATACCACTTATAAAATGAGTGATGTTCAAAAACTCTTTAAAGAAGCGCTTCAAGAAGTCAACGCGGGGAAGTGGCAAAGATGTATAGAGCATGTAATAAAGGAGGAGTACAAAAAGTGGCAATTGGATAGTTTACTGGAGAAAACGGTCGAACCACTTATTATCAATTTAGGGGAAGAAGACAGTCCCTCAGATATTTCATTTTCTGATGATGATTAATTTAAAGCAAGAAATGTAATGACTTACTATAAATTTTATAGAATTTCAAATAGAAACATTTTTCCAAATTTACTTGTTTATTGGTTGCTTTATTGTTATTAGTATTATATTTATTCAAATACAAGGGTAACAAATTATGCCACACATCCGAATGTTCACTAAATTATATAATTATTGTGTTTAATATAAACTTAAACCCACCCGAAAGCACGTGCATGAGTGCAAAACATCACAGGTAGAATCCTACCGCTTATTGTTCGAGCCTCGGGTTAAGCTTTGTATTCGACGCCCTTATCAGATCTATAGGAATGGAAAGTTTAATAAATGCAAAAGGGTCTATACTTTCAATGTATATACTATTTAAAACTTGGCAATTTAGGTGGACCACTTTGTATACGTGTTTAACGGATTTTAATGATTTATTACTATCAACCAATTTCAAATCGAGTATACGTAATGTGTTAAAAGGACACTAACAATCGATGACGCACACCGAGAATGGTATTATTTCATTGCTCATTGCTCATTGCTCCTTTTATTAGGGTTTTGGATTGCTTAATGGAACTTGAATACTCAGTCATCGTCATTGTTTTCTGTCTAGCACCCCCAAGCGTTAAAAGAACGTTTTATTTCCAAATATTAGTTAGTTAGTCACTTCAATATAAGTATGAACAAACTACATTTCCACATTATGGAAGCTCGTTGGTTAATTAATACACAAACACCCACCACCGTACCTAGTTGATCCGCAATGTTTGATTTAACAAATACCTACAATATTATATAGCAATTGGAAATGCGAAATTTGGATCCGGTGAATGTTTAATTATAACTAGGTATTATTTACATTTTCTAATATACATCAAATGTAAGTAAGTGAGGCATGCCCTATTATATATTTTACTGGTTGATGTGCAAACTACATTGTAACGAACTTTAATTAGCTGGTTAGTAAATGAATATGTTTACGTTATTAGCGAGATGGATAATGCATAATATGAGAGTATTGAAATTCACATGAAACCCTTCACCACGGATGAATTGAAAATGTTTACATCACAACACACAAAAATATAACAAGCTAAGCAGGAGTTAATTAACTAATTGTTATTTACAGCTTATTACTCTGATTAATGTTATCAAGAAATTATTATTTATTATGTAGATATAATCAATTTGTCTTGTTCGCACTTTCGGGTCGCGCACTCAAACACTACGCCTCCTTTTCCATACGGCGCACCTCATCTCGAAGTCTGTCAATGTATCCGGCAATTTAAAATGTGGTTCCGTTGTCATTGTATGCAGTTTGCTGTTGCAGTTGTATACTTTACCACATTAACTTGTGTGATAGATTATTTATTTCACTGCATTATAAATTTTTTCTCCTCCCTATATTGACAACATTTCATTTTGACACTTCAAAGGACGTAAGTAACAACTTTATTACCAAAACGGTATCCATAAAAAAAAGCAATGTCACACTTCAAGAATTTTTGTGAGAAGAAATTTGAGAATAGTGAGGTGTGCCAGAAAATGATTATGACTTGTGAGTAGATTGAATGGAGTCGATCATATTTTTTATATGATGGCTTTGTTCATCAAATCATTTCTTGCGTCTAATAATTGATCCACACATTATTATTCAGCGTTTATTGTTAAACAGAGTGGCCAAAAGTCTGGAAACGGCCAATTATCTCGTAAATTGTTAGTCCCGATTGTACAAAGTTTGGGGTACACCTATTTTAGGATACGGAGATTGCATATTTGATATTTGCTATGTTGCCAGATTTGCCGTTTATCTTTTATTATCAGTAACTTTTGTTTTTCAAGTTCTTCATTCTTTTATTTTCAGTCATTATTGGAATCTTCTATTTAGTACGAGCTCAAGAATATGTAACTCTTATGCTTTTATGTAGTCTGGAAGGTCTTAAATATCTACATAAAACATGAGTCTGGCAACGCCTATGTTTCAAGTATCCCCAATAAAAATAGTCTTTAGGATTGAAATCCGGTGAACGTGAAGGCCATTCAGTTCTACCTTGTCTACCAATCCATCGTCTGGGAAATATCTCATCTAAATAAAGCCGAACACTTTCCAGGCTTTTGGGCCACTCTGTATAGGATCTTATTTCAAATGAACAAGTTTTATATTTCTATAGGCGCGTCCACACTTCGACGCGATTTACCGTTGACAAAGCCAACGACTGTAAAAACGTTCATATATTATTATATTTAATGGCAATCATTTAGTTTAGTCGCACAAAGTTCACATAACAGGAAGATTCTGAAATAGATTCATCAAATTATTAACATTATCGTTCCTTCAGTCCATTTAAAAGCACGTGCTAACTGACAAAAAGTACGAATCACAACTGAAGCTGCGAGAGGCCAGTGGTTGGCACTTCCCTCTGTCCGTTCTCATTGGCTTCCTTTAAAGAAGACTTCAACTATTTTCATTTGTAGACGGCTGGTTTATTGGTACATGCCAAAGGTCACCTCCACATTATGCCG
>CAJUYG010003932.1:0-18689 GCA_910591675.1 Galerucella calmariensis | reverse complement strand
TTTGATGCTGTCAGTATTTTAGATATACAGTCTAATACTAAAAAAAGACTTTTTTTGGAAATGGCTCACATATCTCAAGAACAAAATATCATTAATAAAAAAAGTGATCATAAAAATTTGAGTGATATTTATTACTACCTTTTGTCTATTGATAGGGAGCCTGAGTGTCATAAAATTTCAAATTCGTCTGTTTCAAACATTTGAGGTTAAAAAAAAATCAAACAAATTTTAAAAAAAGAAGATAATCTAACCAATCTTGATATTTTTAGATATAGGATAGTTATAATAGTTATAATTTTATACTAGTTCTTATTCTATATGCAAACGATTTTGTTTGACATCATTTAGACATTTATTTTTTTTAAAAATTCAAATCAAAATTATTGTTAGATGTATTTACCATATAAAACAACTTTTGTAATAAAATCTCAAATACTATCCTTGAAAATGGAAATAAAGATATTCCGAAAGCTTGGAAATTAGTGTAAAGAGTACTCTTTTTACAATTTTGCCGCTTCCCCAATATTCCTGTCCTTATTTATATATATATATATATATATATATATATATATATATATGTCCAGACGGAACAAGCTGGACCAAATTTGGTGAGTTAGGCCCTTGCCTGGACATTTTGTATTCAAGCTGGACGTCCAGCTAACCACTTTTCATCTATGCGGAACAAACTGGACAAAGAATTTCAAGATGTTTTAATAGCTGGACGAGTTTTTTAGGATGTTTATTAGCTGGACTATGAAGTAAATATGTGCAGTGTTGCCGCACTTTCATAATTACATATTTCAAAGAAGGACCTACATAAATGAACTTTGATTCTACAAATAAATGTTTTTGTTCCTATTTAAAAGTTATAACAATATAATATGATAGTTGGCGATAGTTTCTGATTCTTCAAAAATATTTGTTTGTTAACTAGTTGTTGGACTCACAGATTTGAAATACCTACAACAATAAGAAAAAAATTGTATAACATTCAGTATTTTAGACAGACATCTAGAAAATGTCTAGTAACCTAATAATTATTGATATAATGTAGAATATTCAAAGCCACTGCGCTTTTATGTAGGTATACTGTTTTTTCTACGATCATGCCATAATTTACCAAAAAATGTACAATCTGATTATTAAGTAAGATTAGGTTCTGAATATTGTTTTTTTCAAACATGAATAGGTATCCAGGTATTTTTTTAAGATAAATGGCTGGTAGGTTTCTAGGTAATTGAATAAACTTAGGAAATTTATTTTTTTGTCTACTTCTCATTTTTGAGACTACCTTCTGTCTTGACATACATATCGTTTTTAATATATTATTCTGCAAAACTATGGAAATTATTGTGAAAACTATTTCACTGGGAATTGAACCGACCACCCTCGCCGTAGAAGGCAAGCGTTTAACCATCGCACCCAAGGAGTAGGCTCAATATTCAATTATATACTTACCTATAGTTTTTACTCTTATAGGTATTTGGGAATCAAACCACAATAATGTTTTTTATTGTGGTTTGATTCCCAAAAAAAAAATAAGAGAAAAAAAGAATAAGTAATGTCACAAGGAACGTACAGAAGTTTCAATAATAGGTACTTAGTTTTGAAATTAATGCCTATCCTTCCGGTTTTTAAAGATTTATTAAAAATTAAACATCCTGTGTGGAGCAAGGGGGGCACGCGTACTCTGTAACTTGATAGAAGTAAAAATAGAAAATAAATAGGGAGCGAAGAAAAGAAATTTCTTTCTATCGACAAATGCTACTCTCTATGACTTTTTCCTGTAAACTTCGGGCGATCTCGGGTAGAAGGAAACGAGTACTATCTAACTTGAAAACATTTTCCGATTTTTATATTCTGTGATGCCTTTGACATTTAGTTGCCAGTAATATCAATTATTATTTTCATTTCTGAGTTTGGCTTCGATGTCTTTTCATCCTGCCATTCTATATAGAATGTTCAATTTTTTACCAATCTTTAAAAACCAAGAGGATACATTTGTTTCATGACTAATTGAACTTTTAGAATGTTTTGTACCTACCTACCTACTCCCTAGTTAGATGGGTAATCACTTGCTTTGCATAGCGAGGGTCGTCGGTTTAATTCCTACCAAAAACGTTTTACTTTTAATTTTTTCTTATGTTTTTACACTGAATAGGTATCATAGTTTGGCAGAATAATATAATAAAAATGATATGTACCTAAGTCAACCAGAAAATTAGTCTCAAAAAGGCGAAGTAGACGAAAAAATCTATTACCTGAGTTCATTTAATTAGGTATAGGTATACCTAGGTAGGTATCATAGAGAAATATAATATTTGTCTATGGTAGGTATTTTACCACCCATTTACTTGAAAAAAAATTGCCTATATTCATGTTCAATTGAAAATAAACAATATTCATAATTTAATTATAATCAATAGTCAACATAAACAATGACAAAACGGGATAAGTATGTACCTATATAAAAACAGATAGAAAGACCTTTGTAGCCGTTTCTATTTCTATCTGCCGAATATTCACGCGAAACACCGAATATATATAGGTACTCGAAAGTCTCCTAGCATACCCAGAAAGAAATTTCCTTTCTAGGTATTACCTATGTTACAAAGTTCATGCATTTTCCCATTTCGCCATTGTTTATGTTGATTATTGAGGATGCGATTAGGTTCTGAATATTGTTTATTTTTATTTAAACATGAATAGGTATTTTTTTTTTAAATAATTAATAGCTGGTATCTAAATAAACTTAGGTAATTTATTTTTTCGTCTACCTCGCATTTTTGAGACTACATTCTATTATTATCTAGCTACTTACATATCGTTTTTATTATATTATTCTACAAAACTATGAAAATTAGTGTTGAAACATCAACAACAAAAATTATAAAAAAAAGATCTCACCGGGATTTGAACCGACTACCCTCGATATTATAGGTAGTTGACAACTACTATCAAGCCATCACACCCAAAATGATCATAAGAACTTTGTTGTTCAATAGAATTTAAACCATAAAATAAACCTATCCTCTTGATTTTCAAAGATTGTTAAAAAATGGAACATCCTGTATGGAATGGCAGGATAAAAAGATATCAAAACAAAACTCAGAAATTGAATTAATTGTTGTCCATCTGTTATGATGTGTTTGAGTAGATAACTTTTTAAATTCCGTTATCACTCCATTGTCTAATAGAGGTGGGCTATATTAACGGTTTTGTTAATAACGGAACTGTTTGTTTTACGACTATACTTTAACTGAATTATTAAGCTTTCGCTACCCGTACAGATTTTTCATTTAAATACGAGCTTGTTACAAACAGAATGTGTTTATGTACTTGTGGTTGAATGATTCTCCAAATAAAAAAATTTGGAAAGAATAAATCAACGTAGGTATTGTTTCTGTTTCACTTGCTTACCTTTTGAGGTAGGTTTTTCTTTTGTACGAAATAAACGTTTCATTTCGTTTCTCTAGATTATTTTATAGCGGGTCGTAGAAAAAATAGCACCTACACCTCGCATTTGATAGCTATTAAGACACTCGTATTACATTACAGCAATTTCATACTCGTGTCTTGAAATTTATTAGCATATTTTGCACGAGTACCTATGAAAGTTGAAATCATACCAATGGAAAATTCAGTGCTAGTTGCATATTATACTTTTTCTACGACTCTTTTCTATTACAGCAACAAACAAAAGTCGAATAAAAGTTTTATTTTATTATCTTAATATTCATTTTACAACGCAAATAATAAATTAATTTTTAAAATACTACTTCTGAAATAGGTACCAGTTAAAATGTATCCTAATCAACGACATGGAAACTTCATGTCCCAATGTCCCAAAGAAGAAACTGTTTTGTTTGATGTAGAATAAATAACTGTTTTATAAAAGAATTTTAAAAAAACGCCCAGCTCTATTGTCTAAGGCGAGGTAGTGAAACGTTCTATTATTTTTCTGATTTTAGGACGTCGTGAAACAATCTATTGTTTTGCTAATTATTGTTTCTCTTTTTAGCTTATCTTCGTCTCTGTCAGACTTTTGTAGAGTTATGTTTTTATCTTTCTCATACGTGGGTGATTATTTGATGGCTTCTTGTATGTTCTAGAATAAATGAATCGATCTTTTAACCCGCCGATTTTGATATATACCTTCACCATTTTTAGGATTTATTTTCTATTCCCTTAGAAATCCCTCGCTCTTCTTACGAAGTGGTTTAATTTTTGTTATAATTATCTCTGGTTTAATTCAAGTTTCAGTTTGTGGAGAGTCAGTGCAATATTATCTATGGAGTAATTCAGGTGAGTATTATCATATTATACCTATAGGTATAATGTTATTCGTCATGCTTGTATTTTAAATAATTTAACAATAACCTGTTGAATTTTTCCAAATGGTTACCTATTATTAGAATGAAAATGGAGCTAATGCGATAAACCTCGCTGGCTAAAAAATAAAATTTGGGTTTTCAAATTTTAATTACATTTTTATTCATGTTTTACGCTTTGTAGACTTGTAGATGAGTTTATAAGTAAAAATATGAAACATTCTCAAGAGAGGGTCTTTTCACGAGGGCGGCCGACACCCTATAGGATCGGCGCTGATAAATTACTATCAGATATTGGAATTTTTTAACTCAATTTCTGAATGTTTGAAATTTAAAATCAGCTAATTTTTCTTCTGAATTTAATTACTATTCTTATTTAAATGGTATTCTAACAAACTTTTTTTTTACTTTCAGTTATATTATTACAAGATAATAAATATTTTGAATGAATACCATGTATAGTGTAGTTCAGTATGATAATGGATTTACTGAGATTCTTCCATCAAAACGAGTTAAAAAACGAATAGGCTATGCTGTGGCCAAAAATTGTCAAGTAAAAGTTTTGTATGAAAATGGTTTGTATTTAATTATTGTAGAAGTAAGTCTTTCATCTAACAATTTATATATTTCTACAGATGCCGAATCTGTTTGTAAGTCATTTTTAGAAAAAGAGCAGAATACATCAATTAGAGGTGAGTAAAATCGTTGAGTATTTATCACTCAGGGGTAGAATATAATCTGGTTATAGAAACTTTTATTTTATCATTACACTAATAGAATATTTTTTGTTTGTAGTTCAAGCAAATTAATTATATAAGCACTTCCATCTTTACCAAAGAATTTTAACTAATAACTTCTCATTAGAATACTGGTAAACTGATGTTCTTTTTTTATTTCATGTTAAGTATATAGAGTTTTCAGGCCACTTGAATATTGTTCTCTAAAAAAAATTGGAATAGGTATATAATAAAAATATATATACCTAATAGACATAACTGAGTTATTGATGGATGTTATAAATTTTCCTTTTTTTACCTAACAAAGGTGATAATATACAATTCTAATAAAAATTTCACAAAATCAGTACTTCTGAGTCAATATAGGTATATCTCATTTCAACAAGGTATTAATGTAATGTAATATGTAATTCTATATACCTAATGGGGAATTAAAAGACCAGTTTTGTATGCACTACCAAAACATAAATATATATTTTTAAATAATCTTCCAATGTACAGTTTCTTCCAAATATAAGTTTGATATCTGCGGGAACTTGAAACACTATTTCCGAGACTATTTCATACAGTGTGATGATAAAGTGAAAATGCTCTCAGAATCTTGATAACCCTCTATTAAATGTTTTTAATGCTACTGTATAAATATAAACAAATGGGACATTCAGTTAGCTGCAAAATGCCAAATGCAAAAAGTAGGTTTAAAAAATATTTTCATATAGGTATTTCAACACAACTTTAGCATTAGCATTAGTTGATTTCAATCTTCTTTTTTGATTAACATTTACCAGTGACCAACTTATACCTATTAGGGTTTATGGAATGTAGCAGGTTTTGACATAATTGGAGTATATACCTATGGCATTCAATGAACATAATATAGGAAGTATTAGTTATGTTGGACATATCAAAATTATATTAAAAAAATGTTCAGTTTTAAAATTGTAAGGAAGCTAGGAGTAATTAATATGTATTTCAGATAAACGAAAGGAGCAGCCAGAGGATGAGGTACATAAGAACAGAGAGGAAAAAATTGGAGAAGATAGTAAAGGTGGGAAAAAGCCTAAGAAATATAATAAAAAATTAAGAATCATTCAAGACATAGTTGAAAATTCAGGTAATTTGTTACTTTCCAAATTTTTGAAATACATTTAAAAGTCCTGTTTTAATTATGAAAAAGTAATAATATATATTGATTGTGAAAAACACAAGTATATAGGTAATATTAATACATTGTGACAGTACATTTAATTTTTAGTAGGTATATTTTACTTGTAACTTGAGATTTTATCATAATTTCTTTGTAGATCCTCGTAATGCTTGTAGTAGTTCACACATTTTCCCTGAATTTAAATCGTTAGATACTTCTAGTAAGGATGATAAGACCGTTTCGTTGTCTATAAATTTTGAAAATCTTGATAACAATCTAATTTGTAATGTTCCTGCTTTGACAAATGTGGATCAGAATGAGGGTCAGCTAATATCATCAACAAGTAATTTATGAAATTCTTTGATATGGATATTGTAAAAATAGTATTTTGTAGGTCCTAATAATGAAGAGAACAGCTTGATTTGCGACTCTCCTGATATAAATAATTTGAACCAGACATCGTTGAATGCTTTTAGTGGAGATCAATTATTCTCATTTCCTGCCAGATGTTTGGATTATGATGGCAGCAAAATACAGAAATCATTTGACATGTTCAATGATCAGTCAAGTTTAGCCTTTACAAGTAATAACCTAAATTCTATCAAAGTTAACTTGAAAATATAATTTTAATGAATATTTATTGTAGCTCTTGATAATGCTGCTAGTAGCTCACACTGCTACTCTCCGGTATCAAACAATTTAGACCTAAATGAGGAAATTCAGATAGCACTGGATGTTCTCAATGAAGATCAGCTAGTAGTTTCAGGTAATTTACTAAATTTCATAATATCAGTTTTCTACAAATATAAGCATTTTTAACTTGCAATTTATTACAAATGATACTTTTAGTTTAGTATGGTGCAGTATAATAATAATTTTGATTAATTTTTTTTTTAGAAAAAATTAAACGTAAAGCTGCCCAAAAAAAACATTGCTGCTTTTATTGTCAAAAACAATTATTTAAGATATATAGACACTATACAGAAGTACATAAGACAGAGAAGGATGTCAAAGACATAACTAGCCTTACAAAGAAATCCAGCCACAGACGAATGTTATTAGACAAGCTAAGAAAGAAGGGAGATCATTTATTTAATACCAGAGTAAGGAATGAAAGTCAAGATTTAATTGTTTGCAGAGAAACTATTGAAACAAAGAAATCTAAAAGAGTAAGGAATGTACCATGTCCTAATTGTCTAGGTTACTACAGTAAATTAAGTGTGAGACATCATATAGAAAAATGTATGCCCGTCAAAGACAAGAAAATAAAAAGGAGTAATATTCAAGCCCAATGTAGGAGGTTTGAGACTAACATACATAATAAAGCTTGCAAGGTTTTGAGAGAAGACATATTTCCAGTCTTAAATGAAGATGAAGTTACCAACACTGTCAGATATGATGAGTTAGTGATTATATATGCAAATTATTTATGTCGAAAATACACTGCACCACATCACGCTCAACAAATTAGGTCAAATATGAGATCAATGGGAAGATTAATTTTAGCAATCAAAGAAATTAATCCTCAAATTGAAAATCTTGCTGATGTTTTTGAACCTTCTTCAGTCGATTTGATAGTTCAAGGTATTGATAAAGTTGCTCTATTAGACGAAAGTTCAAATTTGTACAAATCACCTGCTACTGCGATGTTGCTTGCAACTGAGTTAAAGAAATTATGCAAGTTAATGGAAATGGAATGTATAAAGAACGGAGATAAACATGGCAAACAAAAAATGGAGGATTTATATTTACTTTTTAATTTGGAATTTCAAGTTACTGTTAACAAAAAAGGTGTTGAAACACAGAAGATCAATCACAGACGAAGAAAAACTAATTTGCCTAAAACAGATCAGATTGCAAAGTTTAGAATATATTTAGAGACCAAAATAGTACATTATACGAGTATGTTGGAAAAAAAGTATTCTTTAGAAAATTGGACCCACTTAGCAGAGTATACTTTAACACACTTGGCTATTTTTAACAGAAAGAGACCGGGAGAAACACAACGCCTTCTGATAGAAGATTTTGAACATTATGAGGTGGTGGAAAATGAAGATCTTTCAAAGGACTTGGACAATTTATCTATGGAACAAATCAAAAAATGGGCTAGAATAAGATTCACAGGAAAATTAGGGAAAAATACTGCCCTTCTAGTTCACCGTGAACTGGGGTTTAAAGCAATAAATTTAATATTGAAGTACAGACTCCAGGCAGGAGTAAATTCCCTGAATAGGTTTGTTTTTGGAGAACCATCACAATACCACAATCAAAGAACTTTCCAAGCTTGTACTTTGATTCGGAAGTTTTCTTTGGAATCTGGCATTGAAAATCCAGAATTGTTAAGGACAAGGTTATTGAGGCAACACCTTGCAACAGAAACTGCGCGCTCTCGTGTAGATCCCCGTCTTGAAGGAAGGGTGTCTGATTTTATGTCCCATAAAAGACAAATTCATGAAGATTACTATGTTTTGACACAAAAAACAGATGACATTACAAAAGTTTCAACATTATTAGAAGAATTTTCGAGTGTTAAAGAACAGCTAGAAAATCCAACAAAGTCACAATTACCAAAAGGTTTGTCAGAGATGATTACTCCAATGCCAGGACCAACAACGTCTGCAGCAGGTCGGAGTGTTGTGTCTGATCGAAATAATGTTCTATATGGAGAAAAAATGACATATACTAATAACTGTTCTGACACAGATTATGTTCCTGACGAGGAGGAGATTTCAGAGGCAGAACTAAGTTATGTTATGGGTAAGTTCTATAAAATTTTGCGAGTGACACAGTGGACTACCATAAAATCTGTAAAACTGAACTAGTGTTGAAATTTGGAATTCGGATTAAGAATTATTTCATTTGATCATAAATTAATTTTATTCATATATCATAAGACTCCAAAGTCTACTGTTGAGTTGAAGTTTATTGGTATCTACAGTTATTAATGCATAGTAGGACTACACCCCCAGAACAAAAAAACATTGTATGCTAGTTGATCAAGTCCTTTATTTCAGGCAAAACGCAGAAACGACGACAATGGTCATCTGAAGAGAAAGAGAAGGCAAGAACTTATTTTTATGATGAAATTTATAAGGGAGCAAATGTTTCTAGCAAGCGAGTAAAATTATTTTTCAAAATGAACCACGACACTTACAAATACCGAACTCCACACTTGATAAAACAGTGGATTGAATGTGAAAGAAAGAAAGTGATGGCTGCAGAGAACAGGGAACCAGGTTATTTATTAACTTCTGCATAATTTGTATATTTGAGAATAATTCCTTTCTTTAATTTCAGTTCAGAGGATGAGATGGTCCACTCCTGAAAAAGAGTTATTACACCATTCTATGGAGCAACATTCATTAAATGGCACAATACCTAGTCTGTCGGAATGTGAACAAATTATTCAAGAGAATAAGAATGTTTTGGAGGAAAGAACTCCACAAACTGTAAAAGCGTTTATATATAATGCACTGAGAAAATGTCGCAGTTTTTAACTGCAATAAACGTTTTTCTTAAGTAGTTTAGTATCAATAATTTCACAATATTCCTTTCTTTTGCTGTCACTTCTAGCAATCTCTGTCGTCCGTCACAGTTATGCGCAACAACATGGAACAAAACTTTTTGTACCTACGTTACTGCACAGGATTACGACGGTATAGCTCCTTGCCACCATTTCCACTCTCTCTTTGTTAACAATGTTAAGTCTGTCATCGCCATTGGACCACAAGGTCTCAATTACATCATGAAAAATGGTTGAAAATTTTTGAAGGGCCATTCACTATTAATTACCTATTCCTGCTGTTATTATTGCTGGTTGCAAAAGTAGTTAGATATGAAAGTTGTATAGTTTCGAATGCATTTTCTTGAAATACTTTCAAAAGCTCAGATACCTACTTGCCATTTACAAAACAAAATACTCGTATGTATTTTTTCAAATATGTATAATATTACATTTTTAGAGAGCTCCTCCTATTTTGATGTAGGAGATATATTATTTTTATTTTACAGCGTTATTGAGTTATTAACCGTAGCCGTAGAATAATACAGTTTCTGAATCACGGGATTGTCATTTGCTTTGAGCATGTTGGAAATAATTATTCTTTAATTCAATAACTGTATTATTCTACGGTTAATAACGCTATGAGATTGAGATTATACAGAATATATCAGAATAGAGATCTTTCCAAAAATGTAATTATATACAGATAAAATGCATATTTTTCGACCTATATAAGCAGTAAGTAGACTGAACTCTTCATAGCATTTCAAGAAGGGGTTGGATAGTGAATAACCCCGTACATAATTTAATTCTAGTTTATTCAAGTGGCTGCATAGAGCTTAACAATGTAATTTTACATTTCAAACTTACTATTTCTTGAATTTTCTCTAGAATCCAAGAATATATGCACCCTTAGTTACAATAAAACTTACAGTTTCCAAAATACAAAAACAGTGATAATACTTAACAAACTGATGTGGATATGGCCAAATGTTGATTTGGTTCCAGAAATAGCATATGAACAAACACTAGAGCGCTCGTTATGCATTTTTGTCTGTGGCATACATTCTACCTTCTATATTTTTAAATATGTATAGCAAATTTGTTTGAAGCTGATAATATCCGCTCTTATGCTCCGTCCTGAATTCAAATCATATCGACTCATTGTTTGTATATATATACATACAGTGTGTTTCGAGTTGTCCAATATGTTGAATACTACCGATTTGAATACCTACTTGAAATTGGACATTTAAGGCTGCAATCATAAGTTTATTTGATTTGGTTCAACTGTTTCATATAACTATTCTGGAACTGCTTAGCAAAGAGAAATAATATAATATATATAATGAGAGTTGTCGATCCTGATTAACAGTGGCATCAAGTTGATCGCAGCGCACCAGGAAGGGTTTCCGGAACTAATTTTTAAAGGCTGGATATTTAAATTCATCAGTTAGGATTATGGGTAGGTGAATTTTACAATTTGTCTAAAAATTGTTTATTATATAATTATTTCATTACAAAAAATATAATTATATTCCATTTTTTCTTATGAAATTATTATAATTAAACAATTTTAAGACACATAATTTAGATAAAAATAAGAAATAATCACAGATTTAAAATTTTTATTGCACTATACTAAAATACATTATATTTAAGAAGGTTAATCCAATCACATCGTTTTAAAATAAGGGACAAAAAACAAATATTTTTGTGAAAAAAACTTAGAAACTAGATTCTTTATTTCCATGAAGACAGGAACAGGTCTGAAACAAAAAAATTAAACGCAGTACAATAAGTTAGAAAGAAAAACTAATTATTTTAGTTTGCTAGTCCTCTTGCCATCATTAATTAATGTGGAGATGCAAACTTTTATGAGCTAAGATTCAGTTCTAGCCTGATCCTTAGTAAAATAAAATATTAATTCCAGTTTCAAATGGCATTGATCTTAGACGTAACTGTAAAGTAGATGTACATGGCAAAGCTATAACGTTTTAAAAAAATTATATGCTAGGGTCTCTTTTTATAAATGGCTAATGAAAGGTCCTTATCTGTTATTGACCATATGAAGGTTTTATGTTTCTTGCAGTTAGCAGTAGGTACTACCTACTTTAAAAAAATCCATGTCTGCTGGACCTAATTTAGAAATACCTGATAAGTCCTTTTTTTAATTTACAAATTCTATTCATCTATTCATCAAATACTAGATTCCAAACGCAGTTTCTTATATACCTACATATTCAAATTGAGTTTCTTTGAGACTACCATTTTTGTTAGAAAAAATAAGCTTTCGTTTTACAGGCAATACAGTATTTTCAAAAGCTTGGGTATTTTCGACTAATTTTTGTTGTGTGTATCGTGAGGGTAGCAAAGGTAAAGCTAAGTACTTTGCAAAATGGACTTGTGAATGCATTATTATCAAAATGATCTTCACACAACCTTTGATCTTTGGAAGTAAAGGGAAGTTCTAAAATTTTGTACAATTGTTTCCTTTGATTAATATCAGATGGAAATTTGAAAAATGTTTTATTCTTGAACTCCAAATTGCGAAGTGGATAAAAATATATGCTATTACAATAGAACTGACGAATTATACTTCGTGATGACATTTTAAAAGTTCACTTTTACTTTTATTTCCTTTATCAGCATTAAAATTCTGGATAAATTTAAAACTAAACTAATCCCACTCACCTCACCATGCATTACCAGATACTCACCATCAGCAATTCTAATTTTGGACACTTTCACTTTGACAAACAGAAGCCAGACCAACACTAATCAATGTATGATTGATTTTTTATATTTGACTTATAACAAGTTAATATTCAGTAGTAATAACCCAAGGACATTGATAATTGTTCGAAAAAATCTTATGACAGATTTCGAAAGCTTGTTGCTTGGAAACAGACCGACGCCGTAGGCGGAGGTCTGTTTCCTACAAGCAACAAGCTTGAGAAAGTTGTCATAAAATTTTTGAGCATTTATCAATGTCCGAGGGTTATTCGGATAGAAAATTTTTTGTTTCAGTATTACAACCAAATCGTGACATTTCGAAATATTAAATATTCGAAACTTCAAAATCGAAATAAATCAATACGTATCCATAGCAACGTGTGAAAATTGCCCATGGTCTGTTTTCAGTGTAATGTTGACATGATTGGCTGAGATTGTTCATATGATATAAAATGAGGAAATTTGATTGGTTTCTGGAATTGTCAAAAAATTTTCAGTAGTAATAACCCAAGGAAATTGATATAGTTTGTTCAGCCATCCTTTGCCGTTACGTCATAATGGGTGACGTATTCTGCTGTTTTACGTATGTCTTATACTACTTGAATGTTATTTTACACTTAACCTCAAAATTATAATCAATCACATATATTTTCAAAATATGACAACTGAACTGTCAAAAGTAACAGATAAAATTTAGGTCCACCTTAGATAAGAAATACGTTAATGACGTCATAATTCTGTCTCATCCATTTCATGAATGAGAGAGCAAGCTGGACAATGTATGATGTAACGGCAAAGGATGGCTGAACAAACTAATTGTTCGAAAATAATTTATGACAGATTTCGAAAGCTTGTTGCTCAAGCTTGAGAAAGTTGTCATAAATTTTTTAAGCATTTATCAATGTCCGAGGGTTATTCGGATAAAACATTTTTTGCTAATTATAGAAAAAATTCAGAACTAAAACAAATCGTAACATTTCGAAATATTAAATATTTGAAACTTCAAAATCGAAATAAATCAATATGTGTCCATAGCAACGTGAAAACATCAGCCCATGGTCTGTTATCAGTGTAATGTTGACATGATTGGGTGACATTGTTTCATAGAGAGAGTAATATGATAAAAATGAGGAAATTCGATTGGTTCTTGGAACTGTCCAAAAAATTTCAGTATAGTAATATCACAAGAGAGTGAAAATAAATTGAAAATAGTTTGACAGATTTTAGAAAACTAGTTGCCAGGCAATACGAGAGCCCGAAAGGGCTCTAGTGGCTATTGCCAAATGGCAACAAGTTTGAGAAAAGGCCTGGAGAATTATTATCTACTTTATCAAACTCTCGTGTGGTATTAGATTATTTTTTGACGTTACATTCAAAATAACTTTCTCATGAATGTATTGAAAATATATGACAGACGCGCCAAATCAAGGAAATATGTTGTCATGTGGTTGTCATTCAATAAAAACAATGTATATTGAATAATTCCCGCTGTAATAATGTAAGTAGATTATTCTCACAGTGATGGGTGATGTGGTAATGTTAATGATCACCTATGTTATTAACCAGTTTTTAGCGTTAATTAACACTAAGTTAAAAATTGTTTGAAATTAACCACGGTTAACAATTTAGGCGGCCACTTAAAAAAGCCTTTTTCCGGCATTTTCTAGCCCGCGGACATCAGGAGTTTGCGCAGTAGGTCTATTAAATAGCATTGCGCAAACTCCTTACCTTACGTCGGCTACTGTCGATGACTTATGAATTCTGGAGCTTTTATTTCGTTCCGTTTCGAGAAACGTCAAAACGTAATCTGTGATATATAGTTCAATCCATCTTTTTTATTTTGTCTAAGTTTATGCAGCAACTAAAATAAAATATGAACTAGAATAAAATAAAATAAGAATGTTCACTTGATACATTTCAATGACAGCGTTTATACAGGAAATGAGCTGAAATAAGGAATAAGAATAAGGATAAATGATGGCCAATCTTTTTCGTTCATTTGATTTGGAAAATGATATTGCGCATGACCCAAATCCACTCCCCAATCTTTTCCGTATAGGGCATGTCCACGTGACGTCACAAACTATTTTGACAAGACTTAGGTGGTAAAACAATAAACAAACGTTCAGAACACGTGGTAATTAATAGTGAGGTTATGCTGATTTATAATGGTAGATCGTGTTTGATTTTAGTTGATTTTGCTTCAGTGTAGGTACTTTTAAAGTTATTTTAATTGTTGAGCTTGCATATTTAATAATATATAATATGGGTTAATAGTTGTTTGTTGTTTGATAATTTTTCATTGTTTTACCACCCAAGTATTGTCAATGTCAACTGTCGTGGACATGACCTTTTGACACTTTTTACAAGTTCTAGTTTTCTAACCTTAAATCAAATGATTATTTTTTTTAAATCATTGTTGATAATATATTCAATATGGATGACCTGGAAATCATGATGGGAGCGATGTTGTTATTGATGACCATAAGTACTGCGATTGTCGCCTTGAATGAAAGGCGGAATAGTCGATTCAAAACTCCCCCTATGAATAGGGACAAAAGAAATAATGTTTACAAGTTTACAGTTTTTTAAGTATATTAGGATGTCTCCTGAAATGTTTGATCACCTATTAGACCTAGTCAAACCATATATGATGATATTTTCTATAATGATTATAATAGGAAATTAAAAATTTTGAAAAATATAAATGAAATAACAACTAAATAGCGAGGTTGAGGTTATGTATTGTACTTACTTAAAACGAAATTTTCTAAACTTACACAAAACACAAAAGTCATTGTCAAAAATATGCGATTTGATTGGTTCATTCTTATTTCTTATTTTATTCTAGTGATCTCTATAAGCCTATGTTAACTGCTCTTATTTCTGATATTATTTTATGTTATTTCTTATTTTATTTTATTTGCCGTTTAAACTCTACTTCACTTAGCATGCGCATTTTGGAAGTTACATAGGTACCAGTAGAAGAATGCGCATGCACCGTAGTTGACCAGTTTGGTAATTCGGACTAAAAAAGGGGTAAAGAAATGTCGCAGTAGTAGACAACATATTCACAAATTGGTTAGGTACATAGGTTTCTGTACGCGCACTATGTAATGTGATAGAAACGGCAAAGAAAACAAATTCCTTTCTATCGGCAACTGCTACCCTTTATGACTTTTTCCTGAAAACTTCGGGCTAACTCGTGCAGAAAGAAACGAATACTACCTAACTTGAAAACATTTTCAGAATTTTTATATTTTGTGATGTTTTTAACATTCAGTTGCCATTATTATCAATTATTTCCATTTCTAGGTTTTGTGTTGATGTCTTATTCATTCTACCATTCCATAAAAGATGTATAATTTTTTATCAATCTTGAAGATATGAAAGTATTCATTTGTTTCACACGTAACTATTATTGCCATAACTATTTGGGTTCTGTGGCTAAGCGCTTGTCTTCCACAGTGAGTCGTAGTCGTAGGTTCAAATCTTACCGACTACGTTGAATTTTTGAGTTTTGTTCATGAATTATCATAATTTTTCAGAATAATGTAATGAAAGGGATACCTATGTAAGTCAAAAGCCAGAAGGTTATAAATGATTTTTTCTACACCCACATGTATATTATCCATTTCCTGCACAGTTTAGAGAATTGAAATGTAGGCCATATCGGTTAACTGAACGTATATGATTTCATATATACATCCTAGAACGTATATGAAAACCACCAATCAGCATTCGCGTTTAGTACTCGTCATTCATCTTTTTTTCAATTTAAAGAAACGTCAAAATAACTTGTCAAAAAAAGTCTCTCCCAGAAGCACCGGATCCAGAATATTTATTTATAAAAATAAACTTGAATAAAATAAACCTTATAAATTAATAACAAATACTAAAAACAGAATAAAATGGGTATTTAAGGGACTACCGATGAAGGTCAGTTTTTATGAAGGTATGTAATACTTCTGAGATGTTATTTCAATAAATCTCGGTAGCCGAGTGGTTAACGTACCGGACTCACAATGACGTAGACCCGAGTTCGATTCCGGGTGAAGAAATTTTTTTTCAATTGTTAATTTTATTTTTGAATAATTATTCTGCTCAATATTGATAGCTACAACAGGCAGACGCTTGAAATATTTAGCAGAATATTCATTATTATAAATAAAGGTACGGTACCCTTTTTGCGGGAGTCCGACCTGCAACATCTATTTATAACAGCAACGCATATTTAAAAAAAGAAACCGTAACATTATACAAATTGTACATTTAAAAACTGTACGTTTATCACAAAAAATTAGTGAAGACATAAAATTGAATTGGTACGATTATGAATAAAATTGTTGAAAATTTTTAATTTCAAGTTATATTTATTTTACAGTTTATTGAAATGTTTATTTTCTGGATTTTTTCTTGAATGGGTCGTAGAAAAAATATACTGTTCGACTCCTGTGGATTGTCCATATCGCACTCGAACGATTGAGCACTCCACCTACGGCGTCGTGCTCAAACTTCGTCCTCGTGCGATATGGCCATCATATCCACACTAGTTGCACAAACTACTATTTAATAGGTCTACTTAGTTCAAAAATCCCAAGTGGGTAGGTACTTGGACGAAAAAATACCTTATGCGTACATTACAAGTTTATTTACTTACAACCAGCCATCTATATCTAGACAGTGGAACATAATGAAAAAAATTACCTATTCTTTTTTAAATGAAAATAAACAATATTCAGAATAACCTAATCATACTCAATAATCAGCAAAAATAATGGCAAAACGGGCAAAACAATAATCCCCTTCCATTGACGATCTCAAATTCTGCAATATTAGATTTATAGTAAAAATTGATAAATTATACTGGAAAGCAATAAATAAGAATACATTCTGGTTCAACTTTTTCTGTTTTAAATCATAAATAATATCAAACTTTCTCTTATCCTCCTTATAAATTCAATTTAAAAAATATCCTCAAGTCTTCCTTTCTTCAAGATGCGTGGCAACACTGGTTATTTACGTCCAGCTTGTTACATTCATAATAATCCTAAATATCTGAAATAGTCCAGCTAATTCCGCACTTGTAAAGAATATATCCCGAAAAATATGGTCCTGGTAGTGCCTTATAGTTGAATAAATATATATTTATGTAACGTCCAAGTACTTCCGCATTGACATATATATATATATATATATATATATATATATATATATATAAACTAAACTCGAGTTATGTTAACTACCATGTAACGATCATGATCAACTTTCATTCTAATGAATGAATTAGCAAATACTAACATAATATTCCACGTGTGATGTGTGGATTCAAACTAATACTATTTATGTATATTCAATTTTCAGCTTTGGTGCACTCACTGGTGTTTGGTAACGTGCCTGCGATCATCCAAAGAATGTATTCGAGGCGATATGATTTTCAGAAAAAGTGGGGAGATCTCAAGGATTTTTTCACTTTGCACCAGGTTCCCAGTGAACTAAAGCGAAGAGTGCAGGAATATTCTCAAAAGATGTGGTCACTAAATCACGGCCTTGATATTGATGAGGTACGAAATTGAGTTTTTATTACTTGAATATTTTGACCTTGATTTTTTCATTATAAATATTTCTCAAAAAGTTCATGTGTGAGCGTCGTCGGATATTCAAGATCAAAGGTCATAAGACTTTTCCTTTGCCTTAAATTGTATTCACATTCGTGATGGAAGTTTGTGGAGTATAACATTCTCTACTTTACAAATTTTATCTCAAACTTTATCTCAAATTTTATCTCACGTTCAATCGATTCTGAGTAAAAGCGCGAGGAGTGCGGAGCGCTCATCCAAACATGCCATATCTTGAGGTGAATGACAAATCCAAGTCCATGATATGATGGTTCTCCTACATAATTATATGTTATATATCAGTCAAGTTACTATTCAATTCATCAAATTTATAAATATCAAGTATGGATTAAATAGTAACTGCATATTATCCTCATTTCGAATAAATATCGTTAGAATAAATATTCCACATTTTTTTCCCACTAAAAATACATACTATACAATTATACATAATAAGAAAATAATCAAAATAGATTTTTAACATAATCCACCAATTCTCTCCATTATTTATATGTGGAAAAATTGACATTAAGAGACTTTTGATGTATGAGAATAAATAAATAAATATGATCTATTGAATGGTTGACAAGCTAGTGATCAATCAAGGTGAAAAAGCGT
>CAJUYG010003931.1:0-14821 GCA_910591675.1 Galerucella calmariensis | reverse complement strand
AAGTTCGTTTTAATTCAAAAACTAATTAAGAACTAGTTTGATAAGATGTTTGTGTTGTTTGTATTATTGTACGTGAGTATGTTAGTTGAGGGATGGAATGTCACGGAAAGTATCTGCATCTGTATTTGCATGCATTTTTTATAAAAAAAAAATGGTTGACCAATTCATATCATAATGTGAGAAGCTGCAGAGCTCTATCCTGATTGTGGCTGTGGCACGACGAACTTACGGTATCTATATATTGGAGACTAATTACACGATTTCCAATTGAATTGGCATTGACGAGTTCATGGAAAATACTTTAGCATATATGGCACTTCCGGTTATACGGACTACTTTGTGACTTTCAAAACACTTTTAGATTATTGAAATAGTTCCTCTTATAAAAGCTTTAGGTATGATGATGCCTTTGTACCAAAAGACAGTGGATAACACTAATCAAATCCGCGAGAAGAAAAACTCCTTGTTGAACTATTGAGAGGACTAGAGAAAATGTTTTTCAACAAGACCTTCGAAGCCACTGCAACAAATCAAAAAATTAGTGGCTGAAGATCTATGATGTGCAATGGCTGAAAATACAGTGATTCAGATATCCTGCTAAGACTGAACAGAGATTCCACTCCGAATACTCTCAAAAGCTATTATTTGACAGAGACTACTAGGCACAATGTTGATGTAGAGCATCCAACGTGAGCTCCTGAAATCCATCTTTTTTCCAATCAAGTTTCAAAAACATCTTCGGATGCAGTGGATGGACTGGGAGATGAGCAGAACATGTATATTAGGGTGTATGGAACAGCCAATGAGATTTGGTCCGTTTATTCGTTCTGAAACATTTTGTAATTAGTTTCTCAATGAACTAAGTTATATTCTATCACTCTACTTTCTTGTAGTCGATGGAAAGACTAAGAATATTTACCGAACATTTCTCAATCGGGCGTTACCACAAAGATTGCTTGCAGATCAATAAGACCATTTCATGAAATTGTCTGGAAATGTTGATTTAATGAAAATGTAATATACAGTGTGTGCTGTTGGCGAATATTATCGTTTATCTACCAGCGGCTCACCCTGTATATAATGATTAGTACAAAATGAATAACAGAATGAACTTCTTTTCGGAAGGAATGATACAAAGCAGCAAATTGGGGATGAGAAAAAATAATAATATATACCATCTGCTCTTGACGTCCTTTTACCAAATTTGTTTTTCATAATTCCAAAATATATGTTTCATTCACATTTCGTTAACATGTATCACCCCACAATAGGTGCTCACGTCGGAGATTTTAATATGAAAGTGAAATTAACAAAAATGTTTCATTGGTCTAATTATATCTTCTGCTCACTCGGACTATTTGAAATGTCACATATTGCATGTTATTTAATGTGAACATATTTGATGCGGAATGAACATTATTAGTCGAACAATAATTTGTTTCCTAGTCTGAACGCAGTGCATAATCCACAAGCCAAAAAATTTACTTCAATTCTCAATAATGGAGTACTGACAGAATCGCCAAAATCTAAAGCAATTGAAATTGGAAAGCTTCAGGGGTGCTCGCAAATGATAATAGTAGTATTTATGAAAAGCCATTAACATGTGAAAGCTCGTTGTGGCGAATAGTAACATTAAAACATAAAGGAAATTGAACTCTATGCAGTAATGCAAAATAGCGGCCAGCAATTATGGCATAAAACTGTGAATTATTTGGAAATAACTATTTTCTGTAGCCTCATATATAGTTCCGGCTCAAAGCACAAAAAAACACGATTTAACATAAAAGCGTTTAAATGTATTCTGCTTTTATGAAACTGGCTTTGATGTGGAGAACTGTGGTGTTTTTTTTAATGAAACGCAGTATTTGAGGTAGAACAACAAAATAATATTAAGCGTCCACCATTTATTTTTATAAATATACGTTTCAATTGTGAGCTTGCAGGTAAGCACTCAGTACAATATTGGAACATGAATTTGGATCAGCAAAATCATCAAATGGACATCCTTATTAGAAAATCGCTAGGAAATTTTGACATTCTAGGCAAAATCTTATAGTTAAGATTTCCTATTCACCTCCTTACTGTGAGGAAATGATATTTTCCTGCAGATATTCTACATAAATGATTGAAAACACATTGTTTATGGGGAATTGGTTGATATTTTAAAAACATTCACTGCTTCAACTAGCTCTGGAAGAGTCCCAGGAATGAGAAATTCATAGTCCAAGATCCCAGGGCCACCAGACGTCATGTATTTTATGACGAAGGAAATGTGGACGATTGAGTAGTGTTAGTATGTACTAAGTACACATGCCTACCTGCTAGCTTGCTTAGACGGCCAATATTCAGGTATCAGGTAATCAAGGTACATCAAAACATTACCTACCTCACGTAATTCCTCCGAGCTGAATTTTACATATATTTTAGGCAATATCCTTAAAAATAAGTCGCTAATACTCCCAGACACTTTCCGTCGGCCATATTGCTTTGCAGACGCGACGCTTTAAAGCTCCCAAAACAATTACTCAATTTCACGTAAATTCTGATGCTCCATTTTTATATATGTTCATCAGACAACTATTTTAAAACCTTTTACAAAAAGACAGACCGATCCAAGGGGCCAATCATCCCCCAAACTCAATTTTAATGCCTCTGTGGGTAAGAGCACAAGGGCATTATCCACGCGCATGAGACTGAGTGAGACATGTATTAGGATATATTGACCTCTCTCTCTCTCTCTCAATGTCGCAGTTTACTGATATCATTTAATTATTGATATTAAAAAAAATCAGCTAAAAATAAAAAAATCAGGTAAACAATTAAAAATTAACTTACACAAAAATGCTCATTTGATTACAATAATTCTAGAATTTTATCCTGCAAGCTTCTCTGATAATTTCGAATAAACTTCAATTTTATTTTTAAAGAAATGTCAAAAACTTGATAGTGCTACCAAATTTATTGAATAACAGCAATTTTTTTTCAAATAATCATTAAATTTATTGGGAATTAATCATAAAAAAATACAAAGTAGAAAAATATTAACACTTTCGATCCCAGACATAAAAACCTATGCATGTCACAGAATCCCAGGTTTTTTGCAAGCCACCAGTCCCACTGACGTATATATGCGTCAGGTAAAAAAACTACGTAAAGCATATATAACGATGTTTAATATAAATTGAAAAAAAGTATATAATTTCACAAAGGCTTATTGGAAATTATCTTGAGTATGGTACACCTCAAAGCACGGGTGTACACAGAGACCAACACCACATTTTGTGCACATATACCTGGATTCGCTTTTTTTTGCCTGAACTTTACTTTGGCTGCAAACAGTGGAATTTCTAAAAATAGAGTGTTTATTTTGTTCTGTTACCCCCCACTACCTGCATAATCAACGAATTTTATGGGGACGCATATATAGTTAAAATAATACCCTTCTTGGTGTGCGTCATCGATTGTGACGTATATCCGGGTTTTCGGCATGTCGCTTATTTTATTTGCTATTTTGACATATAGCTAACCTTAAATTTGATAAATAAGATCATCAGGATTGTATTTAGCCAAATCCGAAAAGGCCATGCCATTGATAATCACCAGCTCCTTTTTCTAACTGAAAATACTTGAGAACTTTCAAAATACTGATGTTTTTCCGAGTATTCATGCATATTTTTGTATTATTACAATAAGATTAATATTCACTTTTCATAAATAATAATTGACCGTAAACAACAAAGTACAGACCTGTCAAGAACGGTCAGTGTGACAGTAGAACAAGACGTAAGACTTATTGCCGCTACGAAAGTAACGCCTTCATAGTATTTTAAACTCTCGATTGATAGGTTGAGCTTGAGCGTAATATAAACAACAACCAATCAAATTTAAGGGTTAACGGTTTGTAATACAACGGTTCATTATTGTGATATTTTGATTAGGATTAATCGCAGACCTGCCTTTTTTCCATTTCTTCCTACGTTATGTGTTAGGAAGACATTAACAATCGATGGCATTGGGCCTATACGACATTCGCCCTATTTTTACCTGCCGTGAAAACACGGCTTAGGTCAATAATGCCCAGCACGCAGAGACATATTTATGCGGCAGTGGGTCTAGTGAAGGGGATAAATTTAATATCGCCGCATATATACGGGTATGGTTCTAAAAGAACAAATAACCCTAAACGCATATATACGGCACTGGGACTCAACGCACTTTTAGCAATTGACTAATAAATGCGGCGATGGGACCGAAAGGGTTAAACTCTCAACATTGTTGAGTAGTGTCTTTAATCTTCATTATCATCGTCATTGAAATTAGACAATTTATCATGCAACCAATCTTGATATTGACTATCTAAATCGTCATTGTCATCATCAGCATTATCCTCATTTTCTTCCACCGTCAAAAACAACTCAAAAAATAAAGATCTGAAAAAACAAAAGAGACACAAAAAATATGAGAAACGAAAATAAATTACCTGATTGTTTTTCCAGCGACTCTGACAAAACCTGGTAATTGATCACCATCGAACCAATAAAAATCATATGTTCCATCTTTTAATGTCCAGTCATTATTTTCGGGTTTAAAAATATTTATTTTCTTCATAGTTGCATTGTTCCAAAGACTAGCAATATAGTTAGCCCGTCGAAACTGTTGCCAAAGCTCATTTCTGCAAGGTGGTAAGTTGCTAGCATCGAAGTTTTTTAAATTTTTCCGATCAAATTCTTCATTGATATCAGAAACCATATAATTATTAATAAACAGTTGGAGTCTGGCAGCATCAACATCAATTATTCCAGGAACGTTGTATACATCACATATAAATGTTTGTATTATGTTCTTCTACACGTTCTTCTTCATCTACATTACCAACAAAATCCAAGGAGCCAAAACGGTGAAACGCTTGTTGGTATTCTTCATTTTTCTTCAAAATATTAAACGGCCTTTGTTCGCCCTTTTTGAAAAAAGTTGGAATAAAATCACATCCTGTGGAGGCATGGAATGCGGGTAAACTTCGACACAACGACGGTCCGAATTGTTCGCAAATAGTATTCAAACCAACATACCTCTGCTTGTTACCAGTGCCGGTCAAAATCCAAACGTGAGAATCACTATTTTCCAAATGATGCATATTTCCCAGCATCATGGCTGCTATATAAGTATCTAAGCATCGTATCACAAAATTAGCCTGGACATACCTACATGGTACACGATCTTTGTATCAGCTTCCTTATGCTCAGAACACGATAAATCTTCATGGATTTCAGATATAGCTTTATTGTTAATCACGATGAAATAGTGGCATTGTCGAAAATTTATAAAAATGTTATTATTGCCAATGAGGAATCATCTCATCAGTAGCCCAGTGTAGTATGAAAAATTCAACAAGAGACTGTTTGAAATGGATGTTTTTCAATTCTTCCGCGAAATCTGATGGACGAACTTGATCTGGTCCAGTAATGTTGAATTCTAGTTGTGATGATTCATGCCGACGAGATCTTTCATAGAAGGGAAAAAATACTGGTCAAACATGACGTCATATCTCGTTGCTTCCAATTGGGTCACCATTTGTAACATTTTTGTTGAGATACTCCCAAAAGTTTTAGGCACATTTTTCATGGTATGAAGCAAGAAAAAAAACATCAATAATCAAAACATCAATGTGAGAAGGTGGATCGTGTTGTACGCCTTTTTCCAAAAAGTAATGTTTCTATGTACCTTGATTACCTGATACCTGAAAATTGGCTGTCTAGAAGGTAGGCATGTGTTCTTAGTACAAACTAACACTACTCAATCGTCCACATTTCCTTCGTCAGAAAATACGTGACGTCTGGTGGCCCTGGGATCTTACTCTATCATCATCACTGTTCATTCCACTTTCGAGGACATCAGCAATTAAATGTATGTTCATGAAGTTTGGCAATCCAACCTAAAGACGTTTCCATAGTAACCAAAGTAATTTCGTTTAGTTTCACACGGTACTTTTTTATCAGCAGTTTTCCTGGCGTTTTTATGGCGGTGGAAATTAAAACGATATCTGCATTTCATTTCAATGGTATTTGAAGCTCCATTAAAAATTGCAGTGGGCAACAAATTCACGTTTTAAGAAATATATTCAAACTTCAACTCTCCTTCCATATGATCTGCTACTCACAATTATGATGAATTGCAAAATAGGAAACAGATCTCGATAATTATCGCTGGTGTTGGTGTTTCCGACAAGTTTTCGGTTATTGTTAAGTCATTATTTGTAGCAGATGTTGAGGGAACAAAAGTAAAATAAAATGCCTATAATGTTTCATCGACCCCACTTGTTGAGTCAATTGAACTTGAATGCATTATTCTTCGAGAATGGGTATGCCTGATGTCTCTTTGGCTATAGCTTATGCCACATTGCTCTCAACTTTTGTTGAATTCAGAAATTGCTAATTTCGCAAAATTGTGTTTTGGACAGGTAAACTTCAGATCAGTTTGCATTTTGTGAGAAGCTCATGTACCTAACATGAATCAAAGAAAAATTGATGCAACCAAAGTTGTTGAGATCAAGTTCCCTACATGTTCATTTTTTGCTTGTTAATTACTCACTTGAAATGTCAATAAATAGCCTTTTTGGCCAAAATCTGAGTAAATAGAAAGTGACTGGATTCTCTCAATGTTACAGTTGAATTATTCGATCAGATTTTGATTTAAGAGGCTTTTTTGAGGTTGAACTGCCATTTGTGTAACTATTCCCATTGGAAATAATGATTTATGGTGTTATAACCTAAAGTGTGTCACAGTTCCTACTAGATTATTATTTGATAAATTCTTATCGTCAAGAAACTTTCTTAAATGTGACACTGTTTTTTAAGCAAAGCTCAGCATCCCCCCTTGACAAGGGTAAATTAATAGTGACACTTATGTTACCTACATCTTCTTCACAAGAGTACAGATGTGTCGCTGTCCAACAATATTCTTCAATATATTTCAATCTAATTGACAGAATACCACAAAACGGAAATATTTTGAGTTGTGTCACTATTGCTTCGAATGAGCGATATATTCATGTAAATAACAATAATTTTTGATATTCCAATAGTAACATGAATATAAAATGTTACCAAAAATAAGTGAACCACCACTTCCTCACTTATTGGAATATGAAAATAAATAACATCAAATTATCCAATCCCAATACCATTTTATAGCCGACGCTGTCGTCATAAATGACGTTACAGTGGTAGCAGCCGGTCGACGATGCCAAACCCATTTTCACAACGTCAAACCCTTATCAGAATGTGATAAAGATTTCGTGTAGTCCTTTCCTCTCTTTGAAATAAAATTATGTTTTCTTGAGAACTCACCAAAGGGTTAAAATGATCGGATTGAAATGGGTTTTGCCAAAAAGCTGCCTCAACTTCCGCCACAAAATCCATTGAATGAACTTTGTAACATTGCAATAGTTTCGAAGGTGGTTATTTACGATTTAGCTTTGTACAAGACGTTGAGTGCTTTCTAGCTGGGGAAATTTTGTTGCAATTCAAGATAAATGCTTCCTGTTATTGAGGAGACGTAAAAAAAATTGAATCTCAAATAAACTATCATTCAGCGAGAAGAATACTTTTTTAATCCTTATATAGTTTGATAATAATTTTTCGAACCAATGTTGGTTAACTGGAAAGCAACTACCACTTTTCGAACTATATACCTCGATCATCATTGAATTCCAATCCAAATGGGAACGTATGGAATGATCTAGTTTCAACCGACACCTGTGACTTCTCAATGGAAAAGCTCAGGTCTGTTATCAGTTATAAAATCTCATTAAATATCAAACAGGTACTGAACTAAACTGGACATTGTGATTGGTTCCAGCCAGATCTGCAGATTGCATCATTGTTGGACTTTTTGTTCGTAATTTGAAGTGCAGATGGCGCTATATATACATGACCAGAATAGTCTCTCAAGTCCGGCCTAGGAATGCTGTACATAATTTATCAACTTTGGAATAATAATGGTGCAACTACCTACACCAAAACACATCTGCAAGTGATCTGATGTGAATCAAAATATTTGATTGTATCTTCTTCGTTATAACATCCCGTTTTTTCCTGGAAGTTTAATTCATTGTGCGCTGAAGGTCTATAGACTCCAGAAAGTAGCTGTTTTTTCTTATAACAACACAATGGTTATTGATTTGTGAATGCTATAATAATTTGGTGAGTGGTTGTTATATAATTTGAGCAGTTTTTATTTATATGATTTTGTGGATTATCGAAACGATCGTTGAAACACACGTGTGTCGTATATATAGAGGTCGTGCTTTTGGTACCTACGGAGGCTGATGAGTTGAAAAACAATAAAAAAACGATGTTGTTTTGCTATGTGCGGTAGGTACGTACTGGTATTTTCAATTGAAAACATTAACTTGTCCAAATCGCGACATTTCAACAAATTTTAAAATTTGGCATATGTCACAATGACAAATGATGTGCAATTTTAACACGTTACTTTAGTTACGGACCTACAGAGAAAATCCGATAGCTGGCAGGATCTTTTCGATAGTTAGTGGCATCTTTTCGATAGTTAGCGGCATCTTTTCAATAGTTAGCGGCATCTTATTGCGATAAGATCCCGCTTCATATGGGATTTTTAATGCAGGAGGGTGATATTCAGTATAATACCGAATGATTGGCTGGAATAATGTATTGCTATTGGTCAAAACCACCAAAATGTCAGATTTTGACAAGTGGAAAAAATAATGAGTAGTAATAATATATTACGTAACGTGTGTGGTAAGAAGCATTTTACGCACAAATGAAAAAGTTACCACGATGCTGCGTAGCGGCATGTGCGTAATTCCGTGAGTGCGTGGAATGCTTCACAACACGAGTTACGTACTATACTTCACCTACGACCTACTTGTACTTGTATTTATAATTTTATTATTAATAATACTCGAACAACATCAACGATATATATTTTTAATAATTTTATTGCATAACATGATGGGATAAGTGGAAAGAAGCGCGACCTTATGGAACTATTTGTAGCCGAAAATCCCTCTAATAGTTGGATGGCGCTGTTGATTGCATATCTAAAATCCCTCTTACTTTTGCCAGTCGACGTCCAGATCTGGTTGTTGTCACTTCGCGTTAGCTTTTCTGTACATAGTGTATACCGCTGTGCCTGTTATCGTTGATTGAGTACGTAATTATTCATTTAACGATTTTATTTATTGCTTTTCCACTGACGATTTGTATTTTATTTTTTTTACTTATTGGTGTTTACCATTCGTTGAACTAGTAGAATTATGTCAGGAAAATATCGGTCAAATGCAGTTATATTAACTGTAGCAATGTAAAGGAAAAGAAAGAAACTGAGGGATCTGTATCATTTTTTAAATTCCCGATAAAAGACAGTAACCGATTAAAAGAATGGGTGAAGCGTTCAGGAAATATCAAATTGGATTATAACTACCCTGAGGAATTGAAAAATAAGAAAATTTGTGAAATAGTAATTTACGTTACAAGACCGGACCTATTCTTTGTGTTATAATTTGTGATTTTTGACATAAGCCTACTTCATTATTTTTCACTTTTATAATTAGTATATATTTTTTACGATCACGTGATAAATTTACGAAATATGATGGTTTTATTTATAGTCTGATAGGGAAGTGAATTTTCTGCGAAAAATAGTTCTGATGATTTTAAAAATATGGGGTTTGGTTTTTTGGATTCAGAATTAAATTTGGGTGATGGGAATTTTGGAATTTTTTTGCCAAGAAAAATTATAATTGTTATAAATAAAAAACGTATAGAGAAAATGAGGGTCTCCGTTTTTTGGTTATAACTTGAAAAATATTAAAAATAGCGTCTTTTTGAAAAAAGATTCTAGAAGAGGAGAAAATTCCAGAAGGACAAGTCCCGACTCCCGAAACTGTAACTCCATTATTTATAATTTTAAATTGACGTTGAAAATACCGCTCCGCGCGGCCGTTTTGCAGCTGCGGTGTCTCTGCCAAGCCAACAGAGCATCACAAAATATTTTTTTTTAAATATTTGTTATGAATAAAAAAATTTGAATACGTTACAGTTTTATTTAGAGACTTGAAAGAATATAGTCCAGTAGACAAGAAATTTTTCACTTCATTTTTGTTAAAGTTATTCAATTGTTAATTAACTAATTTTTTGTGGACTTTAGACAACTGAAAATCAGTTATAAAAGTTTAAATAAAGTACCTAAAAATTTTCTGAATTCTGGGAGGTTTTCTTATTGACAATAAACAAAATTCCGTTAAAAAAGTTCGAAAAAGTTTTTTCATTTGTTTATTATTATTTTTTTAAGTTAACAAAAAATGAAAAATCCATATTATGTTATTAAAAAAATTTTTTTTTTTATTTTTTATTTCAGCTGGTTTTTTATTTATTTTTTGCATCTTATTTCATTACTAAGAAAATTTTTACGTTATTTGTTTATAAATTTGTTATAATAAACAAATAGACTATTTTAAAATAAAAAAAAAAAATTTTTGCCATTCTGTTGTATTGTTCAAAAATTCCCATTACTCAGAATTTAATTCTGAATCCAAAAAACCAAACCTCATATTTTTAAAATCATCATAACTATTTTTCGCAGAAAACTCACTTCCCTATTAGACTATTATTTGAGAACATCAATAACTGTACCTTTCTTCAACATAGATATGATTATTTTTAAAATAATCAGTTTGTAGTGCAAGATATTTTCAAAATAGCGCTGAAGACAGTTTTAATTCTCTCCTATTTTAGTATCTCACAACTTGCAGTGATAAGGCAGTTTACTCTTATAATACTCCTAGAGATCATTTTGTTTAAGATTTTTTAAAAACTTTTAAGAGCAAACAGACTTATAATTTATAAATTTAGTCTTATTGTTCAGCTTTATCATACTCCTGAAGCAGTTCTGGTATTTGTTACTGTTATAAAAGTTTCATTAGTAATTTTGATGGTTATCCTAAAAACGTTATGCAATGCTCCAAAATTCAGCTAGTAGGTTTTAAAAAGACCTTTCAAATAACTCCTGAAAAGCTTGTGATACTTTCAACAAGCATTATAAAATTTTATGATGAACATTTTTGGAAAATTGCTGCTACTAAGAAATCCGTGCTAAATTATGATTTTTAGAAAAGTTCGTTTACTCACTGCCAGAAAATGTTACATTGTACACTCTCTGCAATATTTTTGATTTCATTTTGGTTCTTTTTTTAAATTTCTCGGTGATGTTTCAAAATAACTGTAGTCAGATTGGAAACATATCACTTTTCTGGAATACCCTGTATATCTGAATTAAACAAAATTTTCCCTTTTACATGGTAGCTTATCTAATGTAAATGTATAGTGAGGAAGTTATTTATTTTTTGTTGGAACAAATTAAAAATTTGCAATAGAATGCATATAAAACTATTGTACCTATATCTATATAATTTGTGCAAATTTATAAAAATTTTACAAAACAAAAATAAATAATTTCAAAAATCAGTACCTACAATTCACATTTTACTTTTGTCCGCATCCATACAAAAAGGACGCCACCAGTAGAAGATTGTTTTCTGAATATTTTAAATAGGTCTAATCTCAAACCGTTTGTTTCCTATCAACGCGATTACCAAAGTGGCTAGTTTTAGTTTCTCGCGCTAGAGGCGCATCATTACGGCAACTGAGTTTTACAATAATAGTGGGGGATCATGAACATTTTAAAGCATAGGATCCGCGTCTCTTATTATTTTTCACTCAATGGTACTATACTTCTTTTACGCCTATCTATTTTCTTCTGAGTGCTCATAATTTCATCTTGTTTACTACTAACAGACATATTCGTAGGTGAAGTTGAAACAATGTTCGGATACTATATTTTGTTACAAAAATTGACAGCATAAATGAGATGACGCTTGTTACCATATCAAGGAAAAGCGTATTATTTTTTTAGAAATTGTATAATGTGTTGCCGACATTTAGGGACATCACTTTTTTAATCTAAAATGTATTTCTCTAAGGCCGGCGACACATTTGTGGTTGCGGCTGCGGTTGCAACCGCTCGGTCACAACCGCTATAACGTTCACACATACAAGCATACACCTTGTCATACCGAGTCCGTCAGTTCAATAATCAACATGGATTTGGTAGAAACGGTTGGTTAAGAAATCAAAGCGAAAAAGGAGGTTCTTCCAAATTCGGGTGATCGTGTCTACCCCTACATCTTGGTGGGCGACGAAGCTTTTGCTCTGCACGACAATTTATTAAGGCCCTATCCAAGGCGTAACCTAACAGATAACAAGCGAATATTTAATTATAGGTTATCAAGAGCTAGAAGGTTCGTGGAATGTGCCTTTGGAATTCTGGCCAATAAGTGGCGTGTGTTCCATAGTAGCATATTAGTGCAACCAGATTTTGCAGTGATGCTAGTAAAATCAGCTTGCATCTTGCACAATTTTGTTAGAAGAAGGGATGGTTACAAATTTGAAGACACGCTAACGTGCTGCTTAGATGATACAGATGTACACGGGACTGGTGGTCAACAACTACGAGGACAACATGTCAAAAATCTTTTAACTGATTACTTCTTATCGCCTGAAGGCAGTTTAAGTTGGCAAACTGATATGATATAAACAAATATATAGTGGTTGTTCAATATACAACTTGTGAAAAGTGAATAAATCATTTTTTACAGTTTATAAAGTACCTATTTAAGTTATATGATTTTTTCCTATCTTTTGCTCTTCTCTCTTCCGGACTCCACGAATTGTGGTTAGGACACATTTCTTCTGAAATCTTCTGCCAAGCAGTAATTTTTTGGTCGCGATCCTTGTATGCCTTGTCGGTAACATCCCACAAGCACGTCTTACTTTGCACCAGAACAATAAATTTTTCGGCATCGAAGACGTCCATGTTCAAAACTCGACTGGCTAGATTTGTGGCCGCGCTGTTAATGTGAACAGTCAGGCAAGTAACAACATGTTGCATTTCGGACGGACAGCCGCGCGACCGCGGCAAGATGCGGTTGCAAAGGCGGTTGCTGCCGCTTGGCCGCTAGTGTGGCACCATTTCATAAACAACCATGTATTTTACAGAACAGCGGTTGTAACCGCGCGGTTGCAACCGCAACCGCAACCGCAAATGTGTCGCCGGCCTAATGCTAGTAGCTTTTATGTTTTTTCATTTATTGAAAGTATGAAAATAAACCCAGTAAAGTAAAACCAAGAAGTTTAAGTTTCTCTCTCAAAACGCACGTGTATGTTATGATGAGTTCTCATTACGTGCATGTTATTGTTAAATGTTATTTACAAGGAATATTGACAGTGCGATTTTTGACGTTTACAGACATGGGCGTAGGAAAAATACCATAAGTACTTCAAAATAATAAGGTTGTATACATTGATAACTTGTCGCATAATTACAAAGAGTGTCAGTTTGACAGTTTAAATATTCTGTCGAACTAACACGATTTGTAATTATTATGTAGGAAGTTTAAGGTGTATAACCGTATTTATTTTGAAGTACGTATTGTAATGTTTTTTTTATTTATTTAAACTGTTTTTACCGTGGGATAAAATTATACACTCACTATGGCGAATTACTACTGATTTATTGGAGAAACACTCACACACTATAATAAACCTAATTTATATACACACTACTTAATGTCTACTAATTTATTTACACTCGGTATAATAATTGTCCTAATTTATCTTCAACACTATATGAAATAAGGAAATTTGATTGGTTCTTGGAATTGTCAAAACATTTTCAGTGTAATTTTAATGCTATTGGTCCATTTGAATTTTTTTACCATTACGACTGGTTGACAGGATCGTTCAAAAAATAATCATGTGGATACCGTTCAATTAAAATAACAGCATGGAATCACAAAAATATTAGAACTGTTTACAGATACCAGTATCATTATATTATGGAGCCATCTATGGAGGCTCCCTCCTCAAGATTTGCCAATAAAATACAACTAAAAAAAGTCCAACAATTTCCAAAGATAAGCAGTTTCGAGAAAGAAATATTTCAACGTTTACAGTTCTGATTGAAATTGTATATAAATAAATAATATATTATTGATCATTCACTAGATTGTCCTTGTGAAATATTCTTTGTTCAGTATGTAGCTTGTGGTTGTTACTAATAGTTTCATTTGTAGCAACCTGCAGAAGTTTCTCAAGATGTGGAAGTGAATTGTTGTCAAGCTTTAATATTGCTCCTTTATGTTCACAAATACATTTATTGTGTTTTTTCTAATAATTAATCAAAGTATATAGTATATTTGCTGAACAAATCTGATATACAGAAGAATATGTTTGACAGTAACAAGAATATTGGATAATATGAAAAATGGTGATTATATAAAAATATAACTCAATCCGATAGTGATTTGAAACACTTAAAAAATGATATCAATTATTGAAAATTTCTCCATAATCTCAGTTAATGGATGCACAGAATATTGAGGGTTTTACTCTCATTCAACTCTCATTTAACTCTCAACTGAAAATGCAGAAAATGGATAAAGCAGTGAAAGATTCCGCTTTCAATAAAAATCCATTGATTAATCCCATTGAACCTTTGGAATGTATCTTTCATTACCTCTTATCGTTTGACCGGATGTCGGTAGTATCAATTGCTATATCAAATCAACTGTTAACCCTTACTTTAAAGTAAATACCCACATCAAAGGATGTTTGGAGCATAGCATGCCAGTTTATCAAAGAGACCACATTGATGGAACCCTGCTTTCGATGGGCATAATTGACTAATGAACAGTGTGATTAAACAACTGCAAGTATCAATGCTC
>CAJUYG010003930.1:0-18700 GCA_910591675.1 Galerucella calmariensis | reverse complement strand
ATACTAACATTTACATCTTATTTCTGACGTGTCAGCTCCACATCTAATCATATACAATACATTCCTGATAGGTCCACATAAAATATAGATTTTTTTTATGATCTAACTTCAACATATTTTGAATGAATGAAAATTATTCACGGATTAAGTTGAAACTGTTGATAAACAAATCAAAAATGGTATATACTATCAAAATTTTGCAGCTGATCGATGAGGATATATTGTATATTTGAACTATTTTTTATTTCCAGTATGATTAAATTTAAATTAGAAACTATCAAATACTGTCAAATATATAAAAATATTATAGATTTAGGTTGAAATATTTTGACATTAGATCACAAGGAACGAAAAAAAGTTGTATTATTAAAATAAGTAGGTACATCAAGACTTTTACGCTTCTTTTGTATAAGTTAATTTCAATGAATTATAAAGATTTCTGAATTAAATTAAAGCCCGTGCTGTATAACTTTTACCACAATTATAATCGCAAAATACAAAATATTTTGAGAGCAAAATAACTCAAGTCATTATAACTTTCTTTTTGCCAACTTACACATATTCCTTATAAGTTTTTTTAATGGAGCTCACTAAAAGTTTTCTACTATAACGAAAAATAAATATTTATTAATTATTTTAAATTGCTAAATGTTTAAGCAAACATTCACACAATATTTTGAGCTTGAAAATGTGTGATTGTATCACAAAGTCAAACACACCCTTTCTCTTTAAAGAGCGAAGCACATAATAGACACAGGGCTGAGGAACCCCACGGCCTTGTCTATCTCAACCGGCATATTACATGTGCTAAAATGCCGGCGAATGTGACAAGAGAAGCGTAAAAGTGTATCGAACGAATAAAAGTATAGAGCGAAAATAATAAAAATAATGCGTACTTCTGAGCAGAAAGTAGACAATGACAATTACAAAAAGCGGTTGACACATATCCAGGCTCATCCCATATCGTGCTATTGACCCATGCATATAGACATCAACAGGATATGTATTTTGTACAAACCCGGTATCGTCCTGTTTCTCTTTTTTATTTTCCTTGGATGCACAACCACCCATCTTTGAATCTAGTATCTAGCTAAATGAAAAAACACTTTAACACTACGTTTAAGTGATTGGAGGGACTTTTCGGCATGAGTGTTTTAGGTGACGCCCTTCCGCCTGCTCTTCAGACCTACTGTATTGCCTTTCAAATTTTCTGATGTTCCCGAGCCGTCTTCGCAACGCTGTTATATTCCCGGCCTCCCGGTCTAGTGACACTCCACCTACTGACTATTCTGCCACCGCGACGCTACTCGAGTACTCAATTTTCTGGTACAGGGGCGCAGTTTTCACCCCTTAATCGATATCCGACGCATTTTCAACGAACGCGTCTCTAACTAGACAAATCGAATTTTCCGCCCTTCGATGGCACCCGAGCGCATCTGCCGGCTTTTTCGCGAGACTGTCTTTTTAAATTCACAAAATTAATGAAATTTCATTTCCACTCAAAAAACACGAACGTAGATATTGTTAATTTAAAATGTGTTGGAGGGATGTTAAAACTGAAAATATAATTTTTCTTTTTTATATAAAATCTGACTATTTACTGAATTTATGTCATTACCAACTAAGTTATGGAGACAGTGAACAAAATAAAATATATTTTATTGGCAATACTTCAACATTCCTGAGGTAAGGTAAGCTTTTCAGTTAATTTGGGACGCTGGACTGGAATTGCAACAGAGCAACTTTTCCGAGCAGCAACAAATAAAGCCAAGGCACCGCAAGAAGAATTACATAGACAAAGATAAATATTGATGACTTTTGATACTTTAAAAATTATCAAAACAATGTATGACAACTATTGAATTGTTTTGAAAAATTATTATGAACGACATTCAGCTTTTAAGACATATTCATACAATATTTCATAGTTGTCAGTAGTTTCTAATTTTTTTTCAACGCCCTCTATCTTGGATGATACGAAAATGTTTTGCTAAGTACATATTTTTCAGTGCCACCCTTTTTCTTAAATTTCCTATACATTGTTCTGCTACCTATTAGGTTTGGTTGATTCTAGTAAGTATCAATAGAAGACGCAGTGAAGTAGGTCTAAAGAGCATAAAAAGATCGTAGGATCAGAATAAATTAATTTTGTGTTATCTTCAGCTAACGATTAATGAAATATGAATTCCTGTTTGTATTTTGAAAATGTTTTGCACTAAAGTTGTATTGTTTACAGTGTTTTGATTGAAAAATGTACTTCGGTAATAATTTTTGACGTATCTCAGCCAAAAGTTTTCGGTAAAATATTGAAACATCGTCATGCTCTTTACCATGACAATGTGACGACATAACACACAATTTATACAGATTTGATGATCAGCTTTTCTTTGTCCACTGTTTTCCAAATGTAAAAAGCAGCTTACGTAATCGCAGTATTTTCCTTTTTGTTTTATACATTCGTTATAACTTTAGTCACAAATCCATATCGGGATTAAAGGTAGTATATACGGTTCCTCGTGACTCATGCAGAAAATTTTACATTTGAATTTCCATATAATGAGGATTGATAATTAGTAAGTATTGATTACAACGCTATATTTTGAAGTACCTGTGTATTAAATTCAAAAATTATACATAATTATCTAAAATAATTATGTAATAATGTTTTCTCCAAATTCCTCACATTAGTGGGTTCGATAAGATAAGACAAAATTGATTTTTCTCACGAAATGATTCAGTAACTGCATGTGATCAATAAGATTTTTTTTGTACCGACAAAGGAAAAAAGCTTATTTCAGATAATTTTAATGTGCTGATCCCACTAAGTCCATCAAATTTCGTCTTGCAGCTCTAATTTTTGATATGCAGGCTAACTGAATTTGTTTGTGATGAAAGGCATATTAAGCTAAAAAAAATACTTTTGGAGGACAAAATAGAAATTTAGAAATTTCATAGCAAAAATTACAGTTTGTGTCCTAAAAAGTGCTTCTCTTTGGACAGTGCAGAATATATAACAATATCATTTTTTTTTGTTTATTAGCTGAGAATCAGTACCTACTGGGTTAACAGAAATTGGGAAATTTGCTTTTCAGGAATATCGTAATTCAAGAAAGCTTGAAAAGGAGATGGTATTTGTTTTGAAAAATACAATTCCTGGGAATAGTTCCATCTAGACTGCTTCACAGGAAACCTAGGAGACTACAGTAAGAAAAACGGAAAGAAATAGGAACGATATAAAGAGCAATAGGATAGGCAAATGATGGTCGACTTGAGAGACTTGAGTGATCAGTAATAATTCTGTATTCAATACTCGTATATATATTAAAAATAATATCACGATGCATTTTACTGAAGTAGAATGAAAAAATTTAAAATAATTTGAAATAATAACAATAAATTGAATGAGGTAATATTAAACGTACCTAAGTTTATAACACTAGCTGCAACAAACTTTTTTAAAGTGATTGAATATATCAGTATATCAATCGCAGAACTATAAAACAATATTATCACATTATCAAGCACTCATCTCAAACTTTATTTGTTGCAAATTCTCAACGATACATCTCCAATTAACTGATAAGGTGTATTACGCACATAATTTTCATATCAATCTAAGGTCAAGTTATAAACCTAGCAGCAATATCTCATCTTCGATATCAATCGAAAAAAGGGTAGTGAGGGTAATGAACATAAAATCTACAGATACAATTTTCTATTAAAATTATTCACGTACAGAATTTCTGGAAATCTTCCTTCTAAATTGAACGACAAGGTTGGGGAAGTTAGGTTAGGTTTAGGTTTGTGGTGAGTGGGTCTATAAGGCCCTTCACTGCGACTGGCAAGAGTCTATTGTGGCTCACACCTATTCAGATTTCACCAAACAAATTCAGCTTCTTAAAAAAGCCGATTAGTTTATTTGGTGAATGATATTTCAGGTCCGAGAGCGAGAGAGAGACCCTGCCAAACATCAGATACCTGATTCGAGCCGCGGTGGGGTAGGCACAAATTATATGCTCTGCTGTTTCTTCATCTTCCAGACAAAGACGGCAAGTCGGATCTTCCGACAGTCCAAGTTTAAGCTTATGATTATTCAGAAGACAGTGGCCTGTTAGACAACGTAGGTCATGCCTGCTGTAGTCTAAGGTTTGCTTGGAGACATTCTTCGAAGGATGTATAAAAGCCTTTGAATGAACCAATCCTGGTACATTATGTCAGAAGTCTAAAGCTCTTCTTGCTGTCCAGGTATTTAGTGTTTGTTTGACAAAACTTATTGAGATGCCAATTGTAGGTTCTGGTCCGATAAAAACATGTACAGCTCCCTCTCTTGCAAGAGGGTCTTCCTTCTCGTTTCCTTCCATGCCAGAATGGCCAGGGATCCAGACCAGCAATACTTTATTGAGGAGAGTTTTTTTTGGCAGTCTAATACCAATTTCGACGTTACACGGTGCTTTCAAAGCCGCTTGGCTGTCCGAGAAAATTTCTATTGTTCTATGTATGAGGAAGTTAAGTTATGATGTAGTTTATCGCGCATTTTCTTTGCATTGAGGTTATAAAAAGAGATCAAAGATGTAGTGTCTATTTTAGACACAGTGAAATGAGTTGGCATGACACTTATTTCTTAGAAGGTTTATTTTTATCAACGTCTAATTGATTAGAATACTATTTATTAATTAGTACATGAAAAACCTGATTATGAAAAGTTTTGTATATAGTTTTGATCAGAAAATATTAAAGAAGTTTCTTTGCTTATCTATCAGGTTTTATGTGCAAAATATTCAAATCGCTTCTCTAAATCAATAAGAATTTCGTTGTATGCTGGCTCTCAGAATATCTTATTGAGACATCCCTTATATATAATGATGTATTGCAGGGAAAAAGCCACACCAATAGAATCTTAATTATTTAGAAATGATGTACCCAGTTAAATTTTGCTACATCACTACTATGTGCTATGTTATGTGTCTCTGGCCGTGAAAATTTGAATCAATACCTAGCTGAAACCTCATAATAGGGCGAATTAGGTTAACTCTTATTTTAACGTGCTGCTGAATTTAAATATTCCTACGAGGTAGAATTGTAAAAATCCTTTCATTTTTCGTTTTAAAACCACAAATTAATTTTTTTTTGGTATGTTACGAATGTAGAACATTTAAGTTCCGGACGAGTTAATTTCGGACGTTTTGTATTAACAAGTGCAATCTAATTTAATCAAGTCCTATTAACATCGGAATTGTTGACTAAACATTTTAAACGACAGGCAACCGGCCAATATAAGTTGTTGCCAAGTAATAATAATACTTTGCATACAAGCAGGGAATATTTCAATGAAGTTTTAAGATACACAGCCTAATGATACATCTTGAAAAGTAAAAGTACTTTAAGTCAATTAAAAGAGAGTTAAACGACTAAGAAAGGTAGTAGACGAAAAAAAAAGTAAATTTGGAGAAAGAAAATCTTAATTACCTATATATAACAATAGGGAATTTGAATAATTAAGTATTAAGCTTCCACTTACAATAAATGTTTAAAAATTAAATAAATAAAGTGGGCAACGTAGCACGTTAGTTAGAAAATTCGGATGAATTTGTGTTAACACATTAAATGAATTATTATAAGCATATAATTTTTTTGGCCAACAATGTATCTGTGAGCGACAAGATTATAATTATGTTTTCTATTAGCGATTTGTCAAAAGTCGAATCTGCTTAAAAAAATATTAATGATTTGTACGAACCTTTAACTTGAAACATTCATGTTTGATATCTATTTTTAAGTACTTAGATATAAAATGTTTGGGATATTTTTTATTGTTACGTAACAATAAATGTTCAGTCTAAGATTATGAAAATTATTTAAAATTTTTGTTCAAGCGGCTTTATTGTTTTTCTTGTTATACAATTATGCAATTGTTGAGGTGTTTAAATAATTTAAAGCATGAATCACTATCTACAATTTCCTTTGACCTTTATGTAGCTAGTTCCTAATAAAAATGGGGAGACTTTACAAGTGCCGGTTATGAGTTACGTAACTATAGTTTCGATTAAAAATTTTCTCTAATGGACAATAACACGAATTAGAAGCATTGTGAATATGTAATCAAACGCTCAAAAACGACTTACATAAAAAAATGTTAATCTCGACAATAAAGCTCAAGCTACAAATCGTTAAATATATCTTAAAACTAATCTTTGATGAAAATAATGCAATGAGATACTTGCGCTTTTTGAAAAGCTTGAAAATGTTGAAAACTTTTCTTTATACTAAAGCATATGTTTGATTTTAAAATCATTGATGGTTAGTTCGTCACTTGAAAATTTAAAAGCATGGATGAAGAAAACTTAAAAAAATACCTTTTTTGAGCTTAGATAAAGACCTTCGACTAGGTACACACTTCACGAAAGTATGAACCGACTGAAATTTTCCGCGCGCTGTATAGAATAGAGCTTTTCGCTTCTCCCACCATCCTGACGTCGATTGTAAACGACCAATAGAATTGTTTTACGTATTTAAATCGAGTTCAAAAGTTAAAATCTCGTTTCGAAAACGAAATATACATTTTACTCACTATGATCCAGTTATAGAATTGTGGAATTGACAGAAATTTATTGAATTTTCTCCGTCGATTCGGGAGATTGATGAGATTATGTACACAATTAAATACCACAAAATTATTTGAGCACACCTATATTTTGATATTTCAGATAAATATGCATTTTCAGAGCGTGATTTCACATTTATCAATAGATTATACAAGTTGCCTAACAAATAATTTTTACAAAAATATATACAATGTGATTCCAAAGGGATGTTCTTGCGAAAAGCTCAGTCGTCATTATATATTATATATCAGCACTACAAGCCTATCTGGCCCTCGGCTTCAAGATCTTTCACTCTCTCTTTCCATTTCCCTCTGTTCTTTGCCACTTTTTAACACTCGTCATTAGTATCTATATTTTTTCTTACTTCCCACCTCACGTCAATTGCTAGAGGATTACGAGTATTATACAGGGAACTGAAAACATATACCAATTCAACCAACTTGGATAGGAGACAGAAAAGACAAAGCTCCTCATTCTTTGCAACAAAGCTTTAGTTCGTTCGGAGGACCTTTGAAAGATTTCCAGACGATTAGAGTTATTTACCGACTCAACACTCCACACAAGTCCAGCTAATTCTAATATCGATCTTATCTTGTGTACGTATTGTTACGAACTCAGTCATTCAGAAGCCGGTCCTGTCGCAAACTATGAATACGACCTTTCTAGAAAGGTTCTCGAACAGGTAATTAAATTAAATTAAACAGGTAATGGTCGATACTGTTCTCAAACAGCGTTGAAGGCGGTGAATTCGAGAAAGCTCGAGAGATTCAAGGGACTATATATACGCGGGTTTTCGAGTGACACGAGTAGTTGTTCAGTATACAGTGAGTGAACAGAAAGTGAATATAAATAGTGTTGAAGATAAATTAGGACAATTATTATACCGAGTGTAGATAAATTAATAGACATTAAGTAGTGTGTATATAAATTAAGTTTATTATAGTGTGTAAGTGTTTCTTTAATAAATCAATAGTAATTAGCCATAGTGAGTTTATAATTTTATCCCACGGTAAAAACTGTTTAAATAAATAAGAAAAACATTACAGTATTAAATACCTCCATTAAGTTTCTTAGGTTAATTTTTTAGCTTAATTTACTTGATCAGACCAAGATAAATTTTCGTTAATCGGTTTATTCCGTTCTGGAATGGTTTCAAGTACTGTATTGTGTACAAACTCGAATTTGGGATGGACACATCGAATTTATAACTTCTTTAAGAAGGTACTGTTTGTATTTCCTCCCAAGCAGACTCAAGAAGATACTATAAGCAGTTGGGACAACCCTATTGATATCACCAAAACAAGGACGTACCTAGGTCAAAACAAGCAGTACTCAAATTGAAATCACCGAATCGTCGGTAAATACAGACCACAGCGAAATTTAAATTTAAGTTTGTAGATGCGAAAGACAAAAATAAACCATCATAATAAAAATTAGATAAATTCATTAACATTAATAGAATCTAGAATAATATTATGCAGCCCTGATTCAGTTATCAAAAATAAAGTTTTTCATGCTGAACAGAAGCAGTAACATCCCATAATTTGGCCCTTATTGAATATATATTGGAATGCATGGTACAGCTTGGGACTCATTTTTTTAGAAGAGGTATTTATTATTATTAGATATATTATTTTCAAAAAAATACACTGAACGTAGACTCATTATTAACCCGAAATTTTCCTATTTGTTTTACCATCATTTTGATGTGTACAAATTTTTATTTTTAATTTTGAACGGCATAAAATATATCCTATATTATACAAGACTATAAAATTTACAATAATAACGTTATGTGTACAATCGACAATATCAATTTATTGGTTTTATCAATTTATTTGCGAGGTACTTATGCCATTTGATAGCTCATCGGTACTATGTCCAAGGTTTATCGAATATTGTTTAAAACCGTACTTACTTATCAGATAAAATACTTAGATTTTCATGATGATACATATAAACACATATACCGGCCAAGATTAATAATAAATATCGCCGTATAATCTTGAACATTATTTCACTTTTTCATAAGAAAATCAACTAATAACTGAATTATCTGCACATGTTATTTGAGATAGGGTAGAGTAGAGTCCCAGATAATTTTATAGTTGAATTGTATTTGTAAAGACAAGATAACAAAGAATCATCTTTAAAAATATTAATTTGAAGTAATAATTTAAGAAAAACAGCAAGAAAGTATGAAATATAAAAAAAGAATAGGAAACATGGTAGAAGTAGCTAAAAGAAACCAGTGGAAATTATTTGGCGAAAAAATTAAAAGTGATATTAAGTCAAATCAAAAACTGTTTTATAAAACATTGAAGTCACTAAGAGAAATGAAAGCGAAGTAATTTTTAGATGGAAACAGTATTGAGAGGAATTACTAGAATCACACAAAAAGTTCAAGACAAAAACAAAAAAGAGGATGCAATAATTAAAAATGGAGACCTTGTAACTATAAAAGAATTAGAATCTCCAGAAATTGATAAATTAACTGCAGAGATGTTCAAGAATATAGGGGAAACAGGAACAAAAATATTATTGAAAATAACACTATATCGAGTGAAGAATAGATCCCGGAATATTGGAAAACAGCCATAATTGATAGTTCCAATATATAAAAAAGGAGATAGATAAGACTGTAATAACTCTACTTAGTACAGCTATGAAAGTCTACGAGAAATATAGACAGTAAGTTAAGAACACTGATAGGACCCAGTGACACCTACGGCCTAACGACTTCGACAATTGCAGAACTAGCCAAAAGTTACACCCATGCTCAATCCCTTAAGAGATGGGATGGAATCAAAGGATGCAGTCTTGCTAGGATCAACCTGGGCGACCATGGGAAGCTGGCGCCGAAGAAATATTTGACGATGACCAGGAAAAACCTACGTTTAACAGTAGGATTTCTGACTGGCACTGTCAACTAAGGAAACGCCTTCATACTATGGGGCTAGTGGACACACCTCTATGCAGGATGTGTGAACAGGAAGATGAAACTGTCAGACATGTCTTATGCGAATGTCCGGAGTTATCGTCAATAAGAGAGTGTGTGTTCGGTGAGTCTTGGCCTACACCTGCCGATATAAAGGAGATGTCTCCTAGTGACCTGTCCACCTTCCTGAAAAGGACAGGATGGACGATGACCTAGGAGGACAACTCCTCGGGAGGATGTACAATGGGTCACATGTGGCCTAAGTGCTGTGAGCCTACACTCACCCTACCTACTCTACAGATACAGACACAGAATAGCACTGATAACAAAAAATTATTGAAGAATAACAAAGTGGAACTAGAGAAGGAGTCGAAGCATCCAAGACCACATATTTACGGTGAAACAGATAATCAATAAGTTTTCACAAGAAGAAAAAGAGGTATATATAGGATTTATAGATATGGAAAAAGCTTTTGATAAAGTTCCAAGGTAGAAATTATGGAAAATTCTAGAAAGAAGACTAAAAAATTATAGACATAATTGAAAACAGAAGGATAAGCAAAGGGCACTAATTCCATTATTATATACAATTTTCATTGATGAAATAATTAAAAAATCGTCAACCAAAATGACAAAACTACAGGTGGGAGACATTCATTTAATAAGATTGGATATATCAGAAGCAGCTTTTGAAGACAATTTAATAATTATGGCAGGGAAAGAAAAAGATTTACAAAAACAGACAAAAAATAAAATACAAGTAGTTGAGATAAGTAACTTAAACGAGTTAAAGGAGTCACAAAGAAGAATGTCTCCAAACAAATGTTAGACTATAGCAGGCATGACCTACGTTGTCTAACAGGCCGCTGTCATTTGAACCATCATAATATGTTAAAACTTGGACTGTCGGAAGATCCGACTTGCCGTCTTTGTCTGGAAGATGATGAAACAGCAGAGCATATTAGTTGCTTTTTTTCTATCCCCCCGCTTAGCTTAGCTAACTACAGAATTCTTAGCTGAGCTGAATTGTAGTTCGAACGCACATTTCAAACGCTGTAAAGTCGACAATATCGGCGCAAACGCATTTGCATGCAAACAAAGATGGAAAGGTAAACAAAATAATGAATTAAAAATTTATTGAATCAAAACTTTCAACTTCTAAGGTTAATTAAAATAAAAATTAGCAGTAAAATCAGGAAAGTAGTTGCTCAGAAAATGAATTCACTGTATCCACATTTGGAACCACACAACAGGTCTCGAAGAAGGTAAACCTTTATGAATTAAAATAAAAATTCAAAACGGATTCTATTAAAAGAGCTCCAAATATGTTTTTTAAGGTTAGAATCTTTATCAGATGTCAAAAATGAGTGACTTTTCTTTCATTCGCGATTATACTTAACTAAGAAATTTTGCTAAGTTAAAAATCCGGCATACTTGGTGGAGGCAAGGGGGGAGGTCAGTTGATCTTAGTAAATCTAACTTCATTGGCAAAACGAACGCTAGCTTAGCTAAATTTAACTTAGGTTAGCTTAGATTGGTGGTAGGAAAAAAGCAGCTATTATTTGTGCCGCAAATGCATCAGGTATCTGATATTTGGCTGATATTTCTCTCCCCTTGGACTTGAAATATAATTCATCAAATAAACTAATAGGCTTCGTTAAGAAGCTAAATTTGTTTGGTGGAATCTGAATACGTGTGAGCCACAATAGACTCTTGCGAGTCGCAGTGGGGGGCCTTATAGACCCACTCACCTCACACCTAATCTAACCTACCTAATGAGAATTTCACCTCTCTTTATCGTTAGAATTCGTCGACTTCTTTAAAGAGCCAATAGCAGTTTCAAATAATTTATACATGATATCTTTCTTTAACAATAATAGACATGTAGAAGTATTTAAGAATTTTCTTCTTTGTCTCTTGGCATTAGAATCTCCCCATATATGCAGTTTTTTTAAATATTTTTTCCATATAAGGGAATTGGGTGTTTTAAAAGGAAAGAAAAGGAAATTGAATATATTTTTATTATTTATTGATAGTTAAAATAATATTTTGCTCTAATTTTGGACATATTAAGCAATTCAATTTTCTATGCTTTTCCCTATTATGAAAACTTTAATATAAAAGAATGTATGGAAAAATGTCCAATAGTTAACTTCCGCAATGACATCCTACAACAAAAAAAGCCGCCAAATCAAATCCACTACTAGTGTTATTATTTATATCATTTAATCACGAGTTTTTTTAATATTTTGAGAATGTGTTGTGAATTATATAATATTTAGCGCTTTTGCCAAAAAATTTTGACCCGGTTCTGAATATCGCCAGGTTTTAATGTGCGTCATCGAATTATCCAAAGTAAAAAACATTAAAACCACTTTTGCTGTTTTTCTATTTTCAAGCCACGTCCATTATATAATGCAAATATGTACACCTAACATTTTTTGGCAATCGGTAAACCAGAATCGAGATAAAATAATGTGCATTGAAATGAATATTAATAGACTTTGTGGACATGAAATGGAACAAACGATATCTGTACCAGAGGAAAAGGCCGCATTAGATATTGATTCTCAAAGTTATACAGATAGTTGCGAACTTTAAAAGCTGTTTGAATCGGCAACTGGATCCATTCCTACACTTTCCGGTCGTATGGAAATAACAGGGTACTGTCTTCATCGGATACTGATTACGTGGGGAATAGCTGCAGATTAAAATGTGGACTTCGATACCTTCGAAGATCACTTCCACCATATTCCTAATGACTCGCCAATCCAACTGGTTTCTCTCTATCTTAGGCATCGCTAGTTTCTTCACGTTGGGTTCCAGCACGTGGTCTCGTAGCGCTTCCCACACATTCTGCTAGGTGGATCGATCTTGAAATTCGTTCTTTGTTACCAGATAGAAGATGTGTCGTGAATTGTGTTTGAATTTCAGTGTCTTGCCAGGGGTTGGAATCTGTTCTGAGAGTTTTTCTGATTGTCCAAACTTCTTTCGAAAGACGAACGCTAAACTTCGTGCATTTTTGGTATTGGCTGGGATGTTGTGTGCCAGTGAATAGTCTTCCGGGAGCGTGAACAAATCTTGTCGTTGCTCTGTAGTAACTCCAAATCTAGCTTTACCGGTACCTTCATGTGCGCCCATAAATTCTTCGAAGGCAGGGTCAGGATCTTCTCGGATATGGTTTACTACTTTTTCTCTGTCATGGTCTCCTTCGAATGGCGCTAGTCGATTTTGGTGGACTACTTTCGGTTTTCCATTGGGGATCTTACTTATGCGATAGATGACGTCGTTGATCTTCTTCTTGATTAAGTATGGACCTTCCCAAGATTTTTGTAGTTTTGGAGGAGAAAAGCCCTTTCTCCTCGTCGGTTTGTGTAACCACACTTTGTCCCCTTCTTTGAAACTGTCTTCTGTAGCCTGCGTGTCGTACCGCTTTTTCATTCTGTCACTGGCAATTTGGAGATTCGTTCGAACCAATTCGTGTACATCGTCCATTATTTTTCTCAACTGGATCACGTAGTCTTCTCCCGCTAGATCTTCTCCAGGATGACAACCAAATTCCAGGTCACAAGGAAGTCTCATTTCGGATCCAAATAGGATTTTCGCAGGTGTTTCACCTGTGGACTCATTGATGGCAGATCGATACGCCAATGCAAATAGGGAAATGTACTGGTCCCAATCTTTCTGGTGGCTGGAAACTACTTTGGACAGGTATTTTCCTATGGTCCTGTTCATTCTTTCGACCATTCCGTCTGTGGATGCAACGCCGTTGTCCTGGTCTTCTTCATTCCCAGCTTCTCACAAATTTCCTGGAATACATGGCTTTCGAAATTCCTTCCCTGATGTGAACTGTGAACTTCCAAGGGCACTCCATATCGGCTAATGAATTCTTTTACCAATACATCCGCGACCGTTGTGGCCTCTTGGTTCGGAATCGCGTAAACTTCTACCCATTTGGTAAAATAATTCATCACAACCAGAATGTATTTACCACCATTTTCTATCGTCGGAAATGGTCCTGCGATATCTAATGCAATCCTTTCGAATGGGCTTCCAACATTGTATTGTTTCATGGGACTCATGGGAGCCTTTCTCTTGCGATATGGTCCATTACTCGTAGCACAATTCGTACACTTCTTACACCAGTCCTTCACATCGTCGGAGCTGCTCATCCAATAAAACCTTTCACGGACTCGCTGAAGGGTTTTCTTCAATCCCAGATGACCTCCTGATGGACTGTCGTGTAACTTCCTCAGTACCTCAGCTACTCTCGATCTCGGGATAACTATTTGTCGTCTATTTTCGGAACCATTATCGTTTTCAAAGGTTTCGTTTCAACAGGCCTTCTTCCAGGACAAGGGAGTCCCACTGAGCCCAATATGCCTTCAGTGTTGGTGAAAATCTTGACACTTCTTGCCAAGTAGGTGGCCGATTTTCTTGCTTCCATTGCCGGATCATCTTTAGGTGTGGATCATTCTCTTGATCTTCTCTAATCCTGGTGGGTGACCATTCTTCATTGCTGACTGTAGTTCTTGAAACTGCAGCTTCCTTAGATTCCACCTTGTTGCAGTGGGAACAGTCTGGTTGGCACGGTCGTCTAGACAGGGAGTCGACATTTCGGTGACTGACACCAGCCCGATGCTCGATGTTGAAATCGTATTCTTGGAGTCGTTCAATCCATCTAGCGATCTGGCCCTCGGGATTCTTGAACTGCATCAACCACTTGAGTGCTGCTGCTGCATGATCAGTCCGAATTTCTTTCCATAGAGATACTGATAGAAGTGTTCCACAGACTTCACTACCGCCAAAAGTTCTCTTCTCGTGACGCAGTAGTTCCGTTCTGGTGGTCAAGTTTTGAAAATCAGTGAAATCAAATTCACCAGTGAAATATTTCGATTTTAAATTCTCCATCGAAATAGTATAGCTAGTTTTGAATTCTAGTGAAACGAAATTATTATAAATTCACTTAAATGAATTTAATTCGAACGACACAATCTGACAACAACGGAATAGCCCTCATATTAGTTCAAACTTAAATTATTAAGGAAAAAGAAGAATCATTGAGGTTAAGATTTATCATTTCCATGAGATAGAAAATATAATAATAATAAATTGAAATATATCTTAATAACTTATTGGGGATTTTTCAAGAGATAGGTAACATTTATTCAGGCTTAGTAAATTGAATTACACATAGGTATACGTTATTATTTTATTATTACAAAACCGAACACAATACTATAAATACAGCCCAATGTTAGTTTGGTAACTACCACTTTCATAGAAGCAAAGACTACTTGAAATTATTATATCTTGATATGTATAAAAAAATGTCTCATATTCTTGACGAAGGTACAACTTCTCTCCTACCTTAGTAGATTTGTTCATAGCTGGTGTTATATGAGCTGCCAAATATGAATCTAAAATGTTTATCAATTCGCTAGCAGCTTCTTTTATGAAGTCTGTAGGTAAACTTTTAGGAACTAGCTGTCACTTAGATTGAAGGAATCGTGCCTAAAATGATGAAGCACCGTTTTTGGCGTTAAAAAATCATCCTCCACAAAAGTTTCACAACATTATTTAGCACTATTTGATGCAGTTCCTCTAAATTTGTCATGTAGATTTAAATAATATAAAACGTTCTCACGTCACTCTTTTCTAACTAATAACTGCTTATTACTATGCTAATTACTAGTATATAGAGTAATTAAAAAGGTTCAAAAAGGTAGTCAAACTCAGTCGAACTAAAAGGAGTGATGTTAAAACTATACAAAGTATCTGACAGAACCACAACAAAAAATTCGATGATTCTAACCCCAAATAAATCAACATTTCGCAAGTGAAATAAGCATTTCGACAGCTAAACAGTATTCGAATTAAATTGGTGACATTTTTTCGAATTCGAATTTTATTTCACACATGAAATAAGTTCAAAACTTGGATTGATCTGAATCAATCGAAATATGGGGAAATTCAGTAGTGAAATATTTCAAAACTAGACCCCCTGGTTTGGAGAGGACTTTACTGAAATATCCCAGCACTCTTTCTTGGCCTCCTTGGATCTGTGAGAGTACTCCTCCAATTCCTACGTTGCTTGCATCAGTGTCAAGAATGAAGTCTCCTTCTGGTAACGGATATCCTAGTATCGGTGCCGTGGTTAAATGTCTCTTGAGGGTTTCAAAAGCAGTTTGACAGTCCTCATCCCAATGAAAAGTTCTTGTTTCTTCTGTGAGTCGAGTTAGTGGCTTGGCAATATCTCCAAAGTTCCTTATGAACCTTCGATAGTATATGGAAAGTCCAAGAAAACTCCTGACTTGATGTTTGTCTGTTGGTTGTGGCCATTGCTTAATGGAAGCAATTTTCTCTTGATCTACTGCCACTCCTTCGTTACTCACGATATGACCCAGATAGTTGACTCGGTTTTGGAATAACTGACATTTCTTCGGGTTTAACATAAGCTGAGCAGCTTGAAGTCGTTTGAATACGTCCTGCAAATTCTTCAGGTGGTCCTCGAATGTCTTACCTAATACCGTAATACTACGATGTCGTCTAAATAGACCAGGCAAGTTTTCCAAGATAACCCTCTCAGTACATTTTCCATTAGTCTTTCAAATGTCGCAGGCGCATTACAGACCCCGAAGTGCATGACGTTTAACTGCCATAATCCGGATCCGGTGGTGAAAGCAGTTTTCTCTTTGTCTTCTGGGTCCATTTCTACTTGCCAATAGCCAGACTTCATAACCAAGGTGGAAAACATTTTACTGCCAGCCAAAGTGTCTAGCGTATCGTCGATCCAAGGCAGAGGATAGCTGTCCTTTTTCGTCATTTTCAGCTGGCGATAGTCCACGCAGAATCTGGTAAATCCATCCTTTTTCTTGACGAGCACTACTGGAGACACCCATGGACTAGTAGATGGCTCTATTACTTTTTCTTTCTCCATCTCTTGAATTATTCTTTCAGCTTCCTCTCTCTTCGCTTGCGGTAGCCTTCGAGCTGATTGTTTAATTGGCTTGGCATTACCAGTATCGATTTTGTGTTTGACGGCTGATGTTCTACCAGTCTTCCCTTCTTTTGGTACGAATAGGTCTCGATACTGCAAAAGGAATTCTCTCATTTTCCTTTTCTCAGCTCGATTCAAGGATTGGCCAGCTATTGACAACATCTGTTCGAATCTGTCATTGGAATTGTCGGTTGTCGTTGTTTGACGAACTACAGACGTCACCGGTATGCAACATCCCGCTTCTGACACCAATGTCATGTTTTTCTTATTTATTTGAACTGTTTTTACCGTGGGATAAAATTATACGCTCACTATGGCTAATTACTATTGATTTATTGAAGAAACACTTACACACTATAATAAACTTAATTTATATACACACTACTTAATGTCTATTAATTTATCTACACTCGGTATAATAATTGGCCTAATTTATCTTCAACACTATTTATATTCACTATCTGTTCACTCACTGTATACTGAAACTGTTTACCGATTCACTGTATACTGAACAACTCTCGACTCACTCAAAAAACCCGCGTATATAGAGACCCTCTAATCTCTAGAACTTTCTTGTATTCACCGCCTTGTACGCTGTTCTAGAACAGTCTCGAACATTACCTGTTGGAGAACCTTTCTAGAAAGGTCGCATTCATAGTTTGCCACAGGACCGGCTACTGAATGACTGACCATCGAGTCATATCTGAACTATGCGCTATGTGGAAATATGTTAAAATAGTGCACGGAAAGCCTCGTCACAGTCAAACACAAGGCTCAGTTGAAAGAGCCAATCAGGACATACAAAATATGTTAACTGCTTGGATGCCAGACAATGATTGAAACAAGTGGTCAGAAGGTTTGCCGTTTGTACAATTCGCCAAAAACACAACTTATCACGAAGGAATACGCCAGAGTCCTTATGAAGCCCTGTTTGGCGTTAAACCAAAAAGGGGTATAACATCGTCATCACTCCCTCGCGGGCAAATTTCAAACAATTGAGACCGAAGAACAGCTAGAAGCTTATGTTGAAACATACATGGATAATGAAAATACCATTGGAGCTGATCCGCAACCTGGCACGTCTTCATCCCAAGCACTGACTGACCCGCAACCTGACACGTCTTCATCTCAAGCACTGACTGATCCGCCGCCCAACACATCTTCATCTCAAGCACTGACTGAGCAACACGAGCTAATTTCTTTAAAAAGAGTAGCCGCAAAAGAGAATCTTCTACTTCTAGCAACAAAAATGTTGCGAACCTCAAAAAAAAAGTTTCCTCCTGCCCAAATTGGTGATACCGTAAGAATTCAACTCCTTATAGAGGAGAGGAACACCCCCTTTTTTTTCACATACCGACCAACCTCGTTCTAGTCGCTAAAAACAGTCTATCTTTATATTTTCGAGGGTGCTGAACACGAATATGACATTTATTTTTTTCTAAAATTGGGGGAACATGGTCAAAATTGACTTTTTAACCGAAAATGCGAAAAAAACGATTTTACGATTTTCGACAATCAACTCGCGGTTTCTCGGCGAATAATTCATATTTTTTCACGAAAATTTAATGACGTCTTCTTCAACCAATTCTAGAGACAATGAAACTAGTCCGAAATCCCCAAAGCATTTTACATTCGAGCAATAAATTGAAGAAATTTTTTTTTCGAATTTTTGACTTTTTACGTACGATGAAAAAAGTTGAGTGAGGAAGTTTTTAATTGTTCATATCTGAATACGCAGTATTGAAATTTAGAAATCGAGGAAGTTTTTGGGAAAATTTGAGCTAGTAATATGCAGTAGAAAAAAAGATAGAGCGATTTTAAGAAGAGTACTCTCGCCGCGCGGCTCCCGCATTGGTATTTTTAGTCGATAAATCCGATTTTATCAGAGATATCAAGTAAAATCGATTGCAACTTTACGAAAAAAGACGAAAGTTCGAGAGTAACATTTGAAGGAAAAAATGAAATATATACTTAAGCATCATTTTTATTTTTACGATTCATCAGATACAATGTCATGTCGGTTTGTACAAGAAGGTTTGCAAGAACAAATATCGCAACATTGTAAATTAGATTGCTTGCAAGGGCATACTTCCGTTGAACACGGAGATTTTCCGGAGCAGGCACAAAAATACTTTTGTAAAAGTTCCATACTTGTGATAC
>CAJUYG010003929.1:0-18700 GCA_910591675.1 Galerucella calmariensis | reverse complement strand
ATACTAACATTTACATCTTATTTCTGACGTGTCAGCTCCACATCTAAGCATATACAATACATTCCTGATAGGTCCACATAAAATATAGATTTTTTTTATGATCTAACTTCAACATATTTTGAATGAATGAAAATTATTCACGGATTAAGTTGAAACTGTTGATAAACAAATCAAAAATGGTATATACTATCAAAATTTTGCAGCTGATCGATGAGGATATATTGTATATTTGAACTATTTTTTATTTCCAGTATGATTAAATTTAAATTAGAAACTATCAAATACTGTCAAATATATAAAAATATTATAGATTTAGGTTGAAATATTTTGACATTAGATCACAAGGAACGAAAAAAAGTTGTATTATTAAAATAAGTAGGTACATCAAGACTTTTACGCTTCTTTTGTATAAGTTAATTTCAATGAATTATAAAGATTTCTGAATTAAATTAAAGCCCGTGCTGTATAACTTTTACCACAATTATAATCGCAAAATACAAAATATTTTGAGAGCAAAATAACTCAAGTCATTATAACTTTCTTTTTGCCAACTTACACATATTCCTTATAAGTTTTTTTAATGGAGCTCACTAAAAGTTTTCTACTATAACGAAAAATAAATATTTATTAATTATTTTAAATTGCTAAATGTTTAAGCAAACATTCACACAATATTTTGAGCTTGAAAATGTGTGATTGTATCACAAAGTCAAACACACCCTTTCTCTTTAAAGAGCGAAGCACATAATAGACACAGGGCTGAGGAACCCCACGGCCTTGTCTATCTCAACCGGCATATTACATGTGCTAAAATGCCGGCGAATGTGACAAGAGAAGCGTAAAAGTGTATCGAACGAATAAAAGTATAGAGCGAAAATAATAAAAATAATGCGTACTTCTGAGCAGAAAGTAGACAATGACAATTACAAAAAGCGGTTGACACATATCCAGGCTCATCCCATATCGTGCTATTGACCCATGCATATAGACATCAACAGGATATGTATTTTGTACAAACCCGGTATCGTCCTGTTTCTCTTTTTTATTTTCCTTGGATGCACAACCACCCATCTTTGAATCTAGTATCTAGCTAAATGAAAAAACACTTTAACACTACGTTTAAGTGATTGGAGGGACTTTTCGGCATGAGTGTTTTAGGTGACGCCCTTCCGCCTGCTCTTCAGACCTACTGTATTGCCTTTCAAATTTTCTGATGTTCCCGAGCCGTCTTCGCAACGCTGTTATATTCCCGGCCTCCCGGTCTAGTGACACTCCACCTACTGACTATTCTGCCACCGCGACGCTACTCGAGTACTCAATTTTCTGGTACAGGGGCGCAGTTTTCACCCCTTAATCGATATCCGACGCATTTTCAACGAACGCGTCTCTAACTAGACAAATCGAATTTTCCGCCCTTCGATGGCACCCGAGCGCATCTGCCGGCTTTTTCGCGAGACTGTCTTTTTAAATTCACAAAATTAATGAAATTTCATTTCCACTCAAAAAACACGAACGTAGATATTGTTAATTTAAAATGTGTTGGAGGGATGTTAAAACTGAAAATATAATTTTTCTTTTTTATATAAAATCTGACTATTTACTGAATTTATGTCATTACCAACTAAGTTATGGAGACAGTGAACAAAATAAAATATATTTTATTGGCAATACTTCAACATTCCTGAGGTAAGGTAAGCTTTTCAGTTAATTTGGGACGCTGGACTGGAATTGCAACAGAGCAACTTTTCCGAGCAGCAACAAATAAAGCCAAGGCACCGCAAGAAGAATTACATAGACAAAGATAAATATTGATGACTTTTGATACTTTAAAAATTATCAAAACAATGTATGACAACTATTGAATTGTTTTGAAAAATTATTATGAACGACATTCAGCTTTTAAGACATATTCATACAATATTTCATAGTTGTCAGTAGTTTCTAATTTTTTTTCAACGCCCTCTATCTTGGATGATACGAAAATGTTTTGCTAAGTACATATTTTTCAGTGCCACCCTTTTTCTTAAATTTCCTATACATTGTTCTGCTACCTATTAGGTTTGGTTGATTCTAGTAAGTATCAATAGAAGACGCAGTGAAGTAGGTCTAAAGAGCATAAAAAGATCGTAGGATCAGAATAAATTAATTTTGTGTTATCTTCAGCTAACGATTAATGAAATATGAATTCCTGTTTGTATTTTGAAAATGTTTTGCACTAAAGTTGTATTGTTTACAGTGTTTTGATTGAAAAATGTACTTCGGTAATAATTTTTGACGTATCTCAGCCAAAAGTTTTCGGTAAAATATTGAAACATCGTCATGCTCTTTACCATGACAATGTGACGACATAACACACAATTTATACAGATTTGATGATCAGCTTTTCTTTGTCCACTGTTTTCCAAATGTAAAAAGCAGCTTACGTAATCGCAGTATTTTCCTTTTTGTTTTATACATTCGTTATAACTTTAGTCACAAATCCATATCGGGATTAAAGGTAGTATATACGGTTCCTCGTGACTCATGCAGAAAATTTTACATTTGAATTTCCATATAATGAGGATTGATAATTAGTAAGTATTGATTACAACGCTATATTTTGAAGTACCTGTGTATTAAATTCAAAAATTATACATAATTATCTAAAATAATTATGTAATAATGTTTTCTCCAAATTCCTCACATTAGTGGGTTCGATAAGATAAGACAAAATTGATTTTTCTCACGAAATGATTCAGTAACTGCATGTGATCAATAAGATTTTTTTTGTACCGACAAAGGAAAAAAGCTTATTTCAGATAATTTTAATGTGCTGATCCCACTAAGTCCATCAAATTTCGTCTTGCAGCTCTAATTTTTGATATGCAGGCTAACTGAATTTGTTTGTGATGAAAGGCATATTAAGCTAAAAAAAATACTTTTGGAGGACAAAATAGAAATTTAGAAATTTCATAGCAAAAATTACAGTTTGTGTCCTAAAAAGTGCTTCTCTTTGGACAGTGCAGAATATATAACAATATCATTTTTTTTTGTTTATTAGCTGAGAATCAGTACCTACTGGGTTAACAGAAATTGGGAAATTTGCTTTTCAGGAATATCGTAATTCAAGAAAGCTTGAAAAGGAGATGGTATTTGTTTTGAAAAATACAATTCCTGGGAATAGTTCCATCTAGACTGCTTCACAGGAAACCTAGGAGACTACAGTAAGAAAAACGGAAAGAAATAGGAACGATATAAAGAGCAATAGGATAGGCAAATGATGGTCGACTTGAGAGACTTGAGTGATCAGTAATAATTCTGTATTCAATACTCGTATATATATTAAAAATAATATCACGATGCATTTTACTGAAGTAGAATGAAAAAATTTAAAATAATTTGAAATAATAACAATAAATTGAATGAGGTAATATTAAACGTACCTAAGTTTATAACACTAGCTGCAACAAACTTTTTTAAAGTGATTGAATATATCAGTATATCAATCGCAGAACTATAAAACAATATTATCACATTATCAAGCACTCATCTCAAACTTTATTTGTTGCAAATTCTCAACGATACATCTCCAATTAACTGATAAGGTGTATTACGCACATAATTTTCATATCAATCTAAGGTCAAGTTATAAACCTAGCAGCAATATCTCATCTTCGATATCAATCGAAAAAAGGGTAGTGAGGGTAATGAACATAAAATCTACAGATACAATTTTCTATTAAAATTATTCACGTACAGAATTTCTGGAAATCTTCCTTCTAAATTGAACGACAAGGTTGGGGAAGTTAGGTTAGGTTTAGGTTTGTGGTGAGTGGGTCTATAAGGCCCTTCACTGCGACTGGCAAGAGTCTATTGTGGCTCACACCTATTCAGATTTCACCAAACAAATTCAGCTTCTTAAAAAAGCCGATTAGTTTATTTGGTGAATGATATTTCAGGTCCGAGAGCGAGAGAGAGACCCTGCCAAACATCAGATACCTGATTCGAGCCGCGGTGGGGTAGGCACAAATTATATGCTCTGCTGTTTCTTCATCTTCCAGACAAAGACGGCAAGTCGGATCTTCCGACAGTCCAAGTTTAAGCTTATGATTATTCAGAAGACAGTGGCCTGTTAGACAACGTAGGTCATGCCTGCTGTAGTCTAAGGTTTGCTTGGAGACATTCTTCGAAGGATGTATAAAAGCCTTTGAATGAACCAATCCTGGTACATTATGTCAGAAGTCTAAAGCTCTTCTTGCTGTCCAGGTATTTAGTGTTTGTTTGACAAAACTTATTGAGATGCCAATTGTAGGTTCTGGTCCGATAAAAACATGTACAGCTCCCTCTCTTGCAAGAGGGTCTTCCTTCTCGTTTCCTTCCATGCCAGAATGGCCAGGGATCCAGACCAGCAATACTTTATTGAGGAGAGTTTTTTTTGGCAGTCTAAAACCAATTTCGACGTTACACGGTGCTTTCAAAGCCGCTTGGCTGTCCGAGAAAATTTCTATTGTTCTATGTATGAGGAAGTTAAGTTATGATGTAGTTTATCGCGCATTTTCTTTGCATTGAGGTTATAAAAAGAGATCAAAGATGTAGTGTCTATTTTAGACACAGTGAAATGAGTTGGCATGACACTTATTTCTTAGAAGGTTTATTTTTATCAACGTCTAATTGATTAGAATACTATTTATTAATTAGTACATGAAAAACCTGATTATGAAAAGTTTTGTATATAGTTTTGATCAGAAAATATTAAAGAAGTTTCTTTGCTTATCTATCAGGTTTTATGTGCAAAATATTCAAATCGCTTCTCTAAATCAATAAGAATTTCGTTGTATGCTGGCTCTCAGAATATCTTATTGAGACATCCCTTATATATAATGATGTATTGCAGGGAAAAAGCCACACCAATAGAATCTTAATTATTTAGAAATGATGTACCCAGTTAAATTTTGCTACATCACTACTATGTGCTATGTTATGTGTCTCTGGCCGTGAAAATTTGAATCAATACCTAGCTGAAACCTCATAATAGGGCGAATTAGGTTAACTCTTATTTTAACGTGCTGCTGAATTTAAATATTCCTACGAGGTAGAATTGTAAAAATCCTTTCATTTTTCGTTTTAAAACCACAAATTAATTTTTTTTTGGTATGTTACGAATGTAGAACATTTAAGTTCCGGACGAGTTAATTTCGGACGTTTTGTATTAACAAGTGCAATCTAATTTAATCAAGTCCTATTAACATCGGAATTGTTGACTAAACATTTTAAACGACAGGCAACCGGCCAATATAAGTTGTTGCCAAGTAATAATAATACTTTGCATACAAGCAGGGAATATTTCAATGAAGTTTTAAGATACACAGCCTAATGATACATCTTGAAAAGTAAAAGTACTTTAAGTCAATTAAAAGAGAGTTAAACGACTAAGAAAGGTAGTAGACGAAAAAAAAAGTAAATTTGGAGAAAGAAAATCTTAATTACCTATATATAACAATAGGGAATTTGAATAATTAAGTATTAAGCTTCCACTTACAATAAATGTTTAAAAATTAAATAAATAAAGTGGGCAACGTAGCACGTTAGTTAGAAAATTCGGATGAATTTGTGTTAACACATTAAATGAATTATTATAAGCATATAATTTTTTTGGCCAACAATGTATCTGTGAGCGACAAGATTATAATTATGTTTTCTATTAGCGATTTGTCAAAAGTCGAATCTGCTTAAAAAAATATTAATGATTTGTACGAACCTTTAACTTGAAACATTCATGTTTGATATCTATTTTTAAGTACTTAGATATAAAATGTTTGGGATATTTTTTATTGTTACGTAACAATAAATGTTCAGTCTAAGATTATGAAAATTATTTAAAATTTTTGTTCAAGCGGCTTTATTGTTTTTCTTGTTATACAATTATGCAATTGTTGAGGTGTTTAAATAATTTAAAGCATGAATCACTATCTACAATTTCCTTTGACCTTTATGTAGCTAGTTCCTAATAAAAATGGGGAGACTTTACAAGTGCCGGTTATGAGTTACGTAACTATAGTTTCGATTAAAAATTTTCTCTAATGGACAATAACACGAATTAGAAGCATTGTGAATATGTAATCAAACGCTCAAAAACGACTTACATAAAAAAATGTTAATCTCGACAATAAAGCTCAAGCTACAAATCGTTAAATATATCTTAAAACTAATCTTTGATGAAAATAATGCAATGAGATACTTGCGCTTTTTGAAAAGCTTGAAAATGTTGAAAACTTTTCTTTATACTAAAGCATATGTTTGATTTTAAAATCATTGATGGTTAGTTCGTCACTTGAAAATTTAAAAGCATGGATGAAGAAAACTTAAAAAAATACCTTTTTTGAGCTTAGATAAAGACCTTCGACTAGGTACACACTTCACGAAAGTATGAACCGACTGAAATTTTCCGCGCGCTGTATAGAATAGAGCTTTTCGCTTCTCCCACCATCCTGACGTCGATTGTAAACGACCAATAGAATTGTTTTACGTATTTAAATCGAGTTCAAAAGTTAAAATCTCGTTTCGAAAACGAAATATACATTTTACTCACTATGATCCAGTTATAGAATTGTGGAATTGACAGAAATTTATTGAATTTTCTCCGTCGATTCGGGAGATTGATGAGATTATGTACACAATTAAATACCACAAAATTATTTGAGCACACCTATATTTTGATATTTCAGATAAATATGCATTTTCAGAGCGTGATTTCACATTTATCAATAGATTATACAAGTTGCCTAACAAATAATTTTTACAAAAATATATACAATGTGATTCCAAAGGGATGTTCTTGCGAAAAGCTCAGTCGTCATTATATATTATATATCAGCACTACAAGCCTATCTGGCCCTCGGCTTCAAGATCTTTCACTCTCTCTTTCCATTTCCCTCTGTTCTTTGCCACTTTTTAACACTCGTCATTAGTATCTATATTTTTTCTTACTTCCCACCTCACGTCAATTGCTAGAGGATTACGAGTATTATACAGGGAACTGAAAACATATACCAATTCAACCAACTTGGATAGGAGACAGAAAAGACAAAGCTCCTCATTCTTTGCAACAAAGCTTTAGTTCGTTCGGAGGACCTTTGAAAGATTTCCAGACGATTAGAGTTATTTACCGACTCAACACTCCACACAAGTCCAGCTAATTCTAATATCGATCTTATCTTGTGTACGTATTGTTACGAACTCAGTCATTCAGAAGCCGGTCCTGTCGCAAACTATGAATACGACCTTTCTAGAAAGGTTCTCGAACAGGTAATTAAATTAAATTAAACAGGTAATGGTCGATACTGTTCTCAAACAGCGTTGAAGGCGGTGAATTCGAGAAAGCTCGAGAGATTCAAGGGACTATATATACGCGGGTTTTCGAGTGACACGAGTAGTTGTTCAGTATACAGTGAGTGAACAGAAAGTGAATATAAATAGTGTTGAAGATAAATTAGGACAATTATTATACCGAGTGTAGATAAATTAATAGACATTAAGTAGTGTGTATATAAATTAAGTTTATTATAGTGTGTAAGTGTTTCTTTAATAAATCAATAGTAATTAGCCATAGTGAGTTTATAATTTTATCCCACGGTAAAAACTGTTTAAATAAATAAGAAAAACATTACAGTATTAAATACCTCCATTAAGTTTCTTAGGTTAATTTTTTAGCTTAATTTACTTGATCAGACCAAGATAAATTTTCGTTAATCGGTTTATTCCGTTCTGGAATGGTTTCAAGTACTGTATTGTGTACAAACTCGAATTTGGGATGGACACATCGAATTTATAACTTCTTTAAGAAGGTACTGTTTGTATTTCCTCCCAAGCAGACTCAAGAAGATACTATAAGCAGTTGGGACAACCCTATTGATATCACCAAAACAAGGACGTACCTAGGTCAAAACAAGCAGTACTCAAATTGAAATCACCGAATCGTCGGTAAATACAGACCACAGCGAAATTTAAATTTAAGTTTGTAGATGCGAAAGACAAAAATAAACCATCATAATAAAAATTAGATAAATTCATTAACATTAATAGAATCTAGAATAATATTATGCAGCCCTGATTCAGTTATCAAAAATAAAGTTTTTCATGCTGAACAGAAGCAGTAACATCCCATAATTTGGCCCTTATTGAATATATATTGGAATGCATGGTACAGCTTGGGACTCATTTTTTTAGAAGAGGTATTTATTATTATTAGATATATTATTTTCAAAAAAATACACTGAACGTAGACTCATTATTAACCCGAAATTTTCCTATTTGTTTTACCATCATTTTGATGTGTACAAATTTTTATTTTTAATTTTGAACGGCATAAAATATATCCTATATTATACAAGACTATAAAATTTACAATAATAACGTTATGTGTACAATCGACAATATCAATTTATTGGTTTTATCAATTTATTTGCGAGGTACTTATGCCATTTGATAGCTCATCGGTACTATGTCCAAGGTTTATCGAATATTGTTTAAAACCGTACTTACTTATCAGATAAAATACTTAGATTTTCATGATGATACATATAAACACATATACCGGCCAAGATTAATAATAAATATCGCCGTATAATCTTGAACATTATTTCACTTTTTCATAAGAAAATCAACTAATAACTGAATTATCTGCACATGTTATTTGAGATAGGGTAGAGTAGAGTCCCAGATAATTTTATAGTTGAATTGTATTTGTAAAGACAAGATAACAAAGAATCATCTTTAAAAATATTAATTTGAAGTAATAATTTAAGAAAAACAGCAAGAAAGTATGAAATATAAAAAAAGAATAGGAAACATGGTAGAAGTAGCTAAAAGAAACCAGTGGAAATTATTTGGCGAAAAAATTAAAAGTGATATTAAGTCAAATCAAAAACTGTTTTATAAAACATTGAAGTCACTAAGAGAAATGAAAGCGAAGTAATTTTTAGATGGAAACAGTATTGAGAGGAATTACTAGAATCACACAAAAAGTTCAAGACAAAAACAAAAAAGAGGATGCAATAATTAAAAATGGAGACCTTGTAACTATAAAAGAATTAGAATCTCCAGAAATTGATAAATTAACTGCAGAGATGTTCAAGAATATAGGGGAAACAGGAACAAAAATATTATTGAAAATAACACTATATCGAGTGAAGAATAGATCCCGGAATATTGGAAAACAGCCATAATTGATAGTTCCAATATATAAAAAAGGAGATAGATAAGACTGTAATAACTCTACTTAGTACAGCTATGAAAGTCTACGAGAAATATAGACAGTAAGTTAAGAACACTGATAGGACCCAGTGACACCTACGGCCTAACGACTTCGACAATTGCAGAACTAGCCAAAAGTTACACCCATGCTCAATCCCTTAAGAGATGGGATGGAATCAAAGGATGCAGTCTTGCTAGGATCAACCTGGGCGACCATGGGAAGCTGGCGCCGAAGAAATATTTGACGATGACCAGGAAAAACCTACGTTTAACAGTAGGATTTCTGACTGGCACTGTCAACTAAGGAAACGCCTTCATACTATGGGGCTAGTGGACACACCTCTATGCAGGATGTGTGAACAGGAAGATGAAACTGTCAGACATGTCTTATGCGAGTGTCCGGAGTTATCGTCAATAAGAGAGTGTGTGTTCGGTGAGTCTTGGCCTACACCTGCCGATATAAAGGAGATGTCTCCTAGTGACCTGTCCACCTTCCTGAAAAGGACAGGATGGACGATGACCTAGGAGGACAACTCCTCGGGAGGATGTACAATGGGTCACATGTGGCCTAAGTGCTGTGAGCCTACACTCACCCTACCTACTCTACAGATACAGACACAGAATAGCACTGATAACAAAAAATTATTGAAGAATAACAAAGTGGAACTAGAGAAGGAGTCGAAGCATCCAAGACCACATATTTACGGTGAAACAGATAATCAATAAGTTTTCACAAGAAGAAAAAGAGGTATATATAGGATTTATAGATATGGAAAAAGCTTTTGATAAAGTTCCAAGGTAGAAATTATGGAAAATTCTAGAAAGAAGACTAAAAAATTATAGACATAATTGAAAACAGAAGGATAAGCAAAGGGCACTAATTCCATTATTATATACAATTTTCATTGATGAAATAATTAAAAAATCGTCAACCAAAATGACAAAACTACAGGTGGGAGACATTCATTTAATAAGATTGGATATATCAGAAGCAGCTTTTGAAGACAATTTAATAATTATGGCAGGGAAAGAAAAAGATTTACAAAAACAGACAAAAAATAAAATACAAGTAGTTGAGATAAGTAACTTAAACGAGTTAAAGGAGTCACAAAGAAGAATGTCTCCAAACAAATGTTAGACTATAGCAGGCATGACCTACGTTGTCTAACAGGCCGCTGTCATTTGAACCATCATAATATGTTAAAACTTGGACTGTCGGAAGATCCGACTTGCCGTCTTTGTCTGGAAGATGATGAAACAGCAGAGCATATTAGTTGCTTTTTTTCTATCCCCCCGCTTAGCTTAGCTAACTACAGAATTCTTAGCTGAGCTGAATTGTAGTTCGAACGCACATTTCAAACGCTGTAAAGTCGACAATATCGGCGCAAACGCATTTGCATGCAAACAAAGATGGAAAGGTAAACAAAATAATGAATTAAAAATTTATTGAATCAAAACTTTCAACTTCTAAGGTTAATTAAAATAAAAATTAGCAGTAAAATCAGGAAAGTAGTTGCTCAGAAAATGAATTCACTGTATCCACATTTGGAACCACACAACAGGTCTCGAAGAAGGTAAACCTTTATGAATTAAAATAAAAATTCAAAACGGATTCTATTAAAAGAGCTCCAAATATGTTTTTTAAGGTTAGAATCTTTATCAGATGTCAAAAATGAGTGACTTTTCTTTCATTCGCGATTATACTTAACTAAGAAATTTTGCTAAGTTAAAAATCCGGCATACTTGGTGGAGGCAAGGGGGGAGGTCAGTTGATCTTAGTAAATCTAACTTCATTGGCAAAACGAACGCTAGCTTAGCTAAATTTAACTTAGGTTAGCTTAGATTGGTGGTAGGAAAAAAGCAGCTATTATTTGTGCCGCAAATGCATCAGGTATCTGATATTTGGCTGATATTTCTCTCCCCTTGGACTTGAAATATAATTCATCAAATAAACTAATAGGCTTCGTTAAGAAGCTAAATTTGTTTGGTGGAATCTGAATACGTGTGAGCCACAATAGACTCTTGCGAGTCGCAGTGGGGGGCCTTATAGACCCACTCACCTCACACCTAATCTAACCTACCTAATGAGAATTTCACCTCTCTTTATCGTTAGAATTCGTCGACTTCTTTAAAGAGCCAATAGCAGTTTCAAATAATTTATACATGATATCTTTCTTTAACAATAATAGACATGTAGAAGTATTTAAGAATTTTCTTCTTTGTCTCTTGGCATTAGAATCTCCCCATATATGCAGTTTTTTTAAATATTTTTTCCATATAAGGGAATTGGGTGTTTTAAAAGGAAAGAAAAGGAAATTGAATATATTTTTATTATTTATTGATAGTTAAAATAATATTTTGCTCTAATTTTGGACATATTAAGCAATTCAATTTTCTATGCTTTTCCCTATTATGAAAACTTTAATATAAAAGAATGTATGGAAAAATGTCCAATAGTTAACTTCCGCAATGACATCCTACAACAAAAAAAGCCGCCAAATCAAATCCACTACTAGTGTTATTATTTATATCATTTAATCACGAGTTTTTTTAATATTTTGAGAATGTGTTGTGAATTATATAATATTTAGCGCTTTTGCCAAAAAATTTTGACCCGGTTCTGAATATCGCCAGGTTTTAATGTGCGTCATCGAATTATCCAAAGTAAAAAACATTAAAACCACTTTTGCTGTTTTTCTATTTTCAAGCCACGTCCATTATATAATGCAAATATGTACACCTAACATTTTTTGGCAATCGGTAAACCAGAATCGAGATAAAATAATGTGCATTGAAATGAATATTAATAGACTTTGTGGACATGAAATGGAACAAACGATATCTGTACCAGAGGAAAAGGCCGCATTAGATATTGATTCTCAAAGTTATACAGATAGTTGCGAACTTTAAAAGCTGTTTGAATCGGCAACTGGATCCATTCCTACACTTTCCGGTCGTATGGAAATAACAGGGTACTGTCTTCATCGGATACTGATTACGTGGGGAATAGCTGCAGATTAAAATGTGGACTTCGATACCTTCGAAGATCACTTCCACCATATTCCTAATGACTCGCCAATCCAACTGGTTTCTCTCTATCTTAGGCATCGCTAGTTTCTTCACGTTGGGTTCCAGCACGTGGTCTCGTAGCGCTTCCCACACATTCTGCTAGGTGGATCGATCTTGAAATTCGTTCTTTGTTACCAGATAGAAGATGTGTCGTGAATTGTGTTTGAATTTCAGTGTCTTGCCAGGGGTTGGAATCTGTTCTGAGAGTTTTTCTGATTGTCCAAACTTCTTTCGAAAGACGAACGCTAAACTTCGTGCATTTTTGGTATTGGCTGGGATGTTGTGTGCCAGTGAATAGTCTTCCGGGAGCGTGAACAAATCTTGTCGTTGCTCTGTAGTAACTCCAAATCTAGCTTTACCGGTACCTTCATGTGCGCCCATAAATTCTTCGAAGGCAGGGTCAGGATCTTCTCGGATATGGTTTACTACTTTTTCTCTGTCATGGTCTCCTTCGAATGGCGCTAGTCGATTTTGGTGGACTACTTTCGGTTTTCCATTGGGGATCTTACTTATGCGATAGATGACGTCGTTGATCTTCTTCTTGATTAAGTATGGACCTTCCCAAGATTTTTGTAGTTTTGGAGGAGAAAAGCCCTTTCTCCTCGTCGGTTTGTGTAACCACACTTTGTCCCCTTCTTTGAAACTGTCTTCTGTAGCCTGCGTGTCGTACCGCTTTTTCATTCTGTCACTGGCAATTTGGAGATTCGTTCGAACCAATTCGTGTACATCGTCCATTATTTTTCTCAACTGGATCACGTAGTCTTCTCCCGCTAGATCTTCTCCAGGATGACAACCAAATTCCAGGTCACAAGGAAGTCTCATTTCGGATCCAAATAGGATTTTCGCAGGTGTTTCACCTGTGGACTCATTGATGGCAGATCGATACGCCAATGCAAATAGGGAAATGTACTGGTCCCAATCTTTCTGGTGGCTGGAAACTACTTTGGACAGGTATTTTCCTATGGTCCTGTTCATTCTTTCGACCATTCCGTCTGTGGATGCAACGCCGTTGTCCTGGTCTTCTTCATTCCCAGCTTCTCACAAATTTCCTGGAATACATGGCTTTCGAAATTCCTTCCCTGATGTGAACTGTGAACTTCCAAGGGCACTCCATATCGGCTAATGAATTCTTTTACCAATACATCCGCGACCGTTGTGGCCTCTTGGTTCGGAATCGCGTAAACTTCTACCCATTTGGTAAAATAATTCATCACAACCAGAATGTATTTACCACCATTTTCTATCGTCGGAAATGGTCCTGCGATATCTAATGCAATCCTTTCGAATGGGCTTCCAACATTGTATTGTTTCATGGGACTCATGGGAGCCTTTCTCTTGCGATATGGTCCATTACTCGTAGCACAATTCGTACACTTCTTACACCAGTCCTTCACATCGTCGGAGCTGCTCATCCAATAAAACCTTTCACGGACTCGCTGAAGGGTTTTCTTCAATCCCAGATGACCTCCTGATGGACTGTCGTGTAACTTCCTCAGTACCTCAGCTACTCTCGATCTCGGGATAACTATTTGTCGTCTATTTTCGGAACCATTATCGTTTTCAAAGGTTTCGTTTCAACAGGCCTTCTTCCAGGACAAGGGAGTCCCACTGAGCCCAATATGCCTTCAGTGTTGGTGAAAATCTTGACACTTCTTGCCAAGTAGGTGGCCGATTTTCTTGCTTCCATTGCCGGATCATCTTTAGGTGTGGATCATTCTCTTGATCTTCTCTAATCCTGGTGGGTGACCATTCTTCATTGCTGACTGTAGTTCTTGAAACTGCAGCTTCCTTAGATTCCACCTTGTTGCAGTGGGAACAGTCTGGTTGGCACGGTCGTCTAGACAGGGAGTCGACATTTCGGTGACTGACACCAGCCCGATGCTCGATGTTGAAATCGTATTCTTGGAGTCGTTCAATCCATCTAGCGATCTGGCCCTCGGGATTCTTGAACTGCATCAACCACTTGAGTGCTGCTGCTGCATGATCAGTCCGAATTTCTTTCCATAGAGATACTGATAGAAGTGTTCCACAGACTTCACTACCGCCAAAAGTTCTCTTCTCGTGACGCAGTAGTTCCGTTCTGGTGGTCAAGTTTTGAAAATCAGTGAAATCAAATTCACCAGTGAAATATTTCGATTTTAAATTCTCCATCGAAATAGTATAGCTAGTTTTGAATTCTAGTGAAACGAAATTATTATAAATTCACTTAAATGAATTTAATTCGAACGACACAATCTGACAACAACGGAATAGCCCTCATATTAGTTCAAACTTAAATTATTAAGGAAAAAGAAGAATCATTGAGGTTAAGATTTATCATTTCCATGAGATAGAAAATATAATAATAATAAATTGAAATATATCTTAATAACTTATTGGGGATTTTTCAAGAGATAGGTAACATTTATTCAGGCTTAGTAAATTGAATTACACATAGGTATACGTTATTATTTTATTATTACAAAACCGAACACAATACTATAAATACAGCCCAATGTTAGTTTGGTAACTACCACTTTCATAGAAGCAAAGACTACTTGAAATTATTATATCTTGATATGTATAAAAAAATGTCTCATATTCTTGACGAAGGTACAACTTCTCTCCTACCTTAGTAGATTTGTTCATAGCTGGTGTTATATGAGCTGCCAAATATGAATCTAAAATGTTTATCAATTCGCTAGCAGCTTCTTTTATGAAGTCTGTAGGTAAACTTTTAGGAACTAGCTGTCACTTAGATTGAAGGAATCGTGCCTAAAATGATGAAGCACCGTTTTTGGCGTTAAAAAATCATCCTCCACAAAAGTTTCACAACATTATTTAGCACTATTTGATGCAGTTCCTCTAAATTTGTCATGTAGATTTAAATAATATAAAACGTTCTCACGTCACTCTTTTCTAACTAATAACTGCTTATTACTATGCTAATTACTAGTATATAGAGTAATTAAAAAGGTTCAAAAAGGTAGTCAAACTCAGTCGAACTAAAAGGAGTGATGTTAAAACTATACAAAGTATCTGACAGAACCACAACAAAAAATTCGATGATTCTAACCCCAAATAAATCAACATTTCGCAAGTGAAATAAGCATTTCGACAGCTAAACAGTATTCGAATTAAATTGGTGACATTTTTTCGAATTCGAATTTTATTTCACACATGAAATAAGTTCAAAACTTGGATTGATCTGAATCAATCGAAATATGGGGAAATTCAGTAGTGAAATATTTCAAAACTAGACCCCCTGGTTTGGAGAGGACTTTACTGAAATATCCCAGCACTCTTTCTTGGCCTCCTTGGATCTGTGAGAGTACTCCTCCAATTCCTACGTTGCTTGCATCAGTGTCAAGAATGAAGTCTCCTTCTGGTAACGGATATCCTAGTATCGGTGCCGTGGTTAAATGTCTCTTGAGGGTTTCAAAAGCAGTTTGACAGTCCTCATCCCAATGAAAAGTTCTTGTTTCTTCTGTGAGTCGAGTTAGTGGCTTGGCAATATCTCCAAAGTTCCTTATGAACCTTCGATAGTATATGGAAAGTCCAAGAAAACTCCTGACTTGATGTTTGTCTGTTGGTTGTGGCCATTGCTTAATGGAAGCAATTTTCTCTTGATCTACTGCCACTCCTTCGTTACTCACGATATGACCCAGATAGTTGACTCGGTTTTGGAATAACTGACATTTCTTCGGGTTTAACATAAGCTGAGCAGCTTGAAGTCGTTTGAATACGTCCTGCAAATTCTTCAGGTGGTCCTCGAATGTCTTACCTAATACCGTAATACTACGATGTCGTCTAAATAGACCAGGCAAGTTTTCCAAGATAACCCTCTCAGTACATTTTCCATTAGTCTTTCAAATGTCGCAGGCGCATTACAGACCCCGAAGTGCATGACGTTTAACTGCCATAATCCGGATCCGGTGGTGAAAGCAGTTTTCTCTTTGTCTTCTGGGTCCATTTCTACTTGCCAATAGCCAGACTTCATAACCAAGGTGGAAAACATTTTACTGCCAGCCAAAGTGTCTAGCGTATCGTCGATCCAAGGCAGAGGATAGCTGTCCTTTTTCGTCATTTTCAGCTGGCGATAGTCCACGCAGAATCTGGTAAATCCATCCTTTTTCTTGACGAGCACTACTGGAGACACCCATGGACTAGTAGATGGCTCTATTACTTTTTCTTTCTCCATCTCTTGAATTATTCTTTCAGCTTCCTCTCTCTTCGCTTGCGGTAGCCTTCGAGCTGATTGTTTAATTGGCTTGGCATTACCAGTATCGATTTTGTGTTTGACGGCTGATGTTCTACCAGTCTTCCCTTCTTTTGGTACGAATAGGTCTCGATACTGCAAAAGGAATTCTCTCATTTTCCTTTTCTCAGCTCGATTCAAGGATTGGCCAGCTATTGACAACATCTGTTCGAATCTGTCATTGGAATTGTCGGTTGTCGTTGTTTGACGAACTACAGACGTCACCGGTATGCAACATCCCGCTTCTGACACCAATGTCATGTTTTTCTTATTTATTTGAACTGTTTTTACCGTGGGATAAAATTATACGCTCACTATGGCTAATTACTATTGATTTATTGAAGAAACACTTACACACTATAATAAACTTAATTTATATACACACTACTTAATGTCTATTAATTTATCTACACTCGGTATAATAATTGGCCTAATTTATCTTCAACACTATTTATATTCACTATCTGTTCACTCACTGTATACTGAAACTGTTTACCGATTCACTGTATACTGAACAACTCTCGACTCACTCAAAAAACCCGCGTATATAGAGACCCTCTAATCTCTAGAACTTTCTTGTATTCACCGCCTTGTACGCTGTTCTAGAACAGTCTCGAACATTACCTGTTGGAGAACCTTTCTAGAAAGGTCGCATTCATAGTTTGCCACAGGACCGGCTACTGAATGACTGACCATCGAGTCATATCTGAACTATGCGCTATGTGGAAATATGTTAAAATAGTGCACGGAAAGCCTCGTCACAGTCAAACACAAGGCTCAGTTGAAAGAGCCAATCAGGACATACAAAATATGTTAACTGCTTGGATGCCAGACAATGATTGAAACAAGTGGTCAGAAGGTTTGCCGTTTGTACAATTCGCCAAAAACACAACTTATCACGAAGGAATACGCCAGAGTCCTTATGAAGCCCTGTTTGGCGTTAAACCAAAAAGGGGTATAACATCGTCATCACTCCCTCGCGGGCAAATTTCAAACAATTGAGACCGAAGAACAGCTAGAAGCTTATGTTGAAACATACATGGATAATGAAAATACCATTGGAGCTGATCCGCAACCTGGCACGTCTTCATCCCAAGCACTGACTGACCCGCAACCTGACACGTCTTCATCTCAAGCACTGACTGATCCGCCGCCCAACACATCTTCATCTCAAGCACTGACTGAGCAACACGAGCTAATTTCTTTAAAAAGAGTAGCCGCAAAAGAGAATCTTCTACTTCTAGCAACAAAAATGTTGCGAACCTCAAAAAAAAAGTTTCCTCCTGCCCAAATTGGTGATACCGTAAGAATTCAACTCCTTATAGAGGAGAGGAACACCCCCTTTTTTTTCACATACCGACCAACCTCGTTCTAGTCGCTAAAAACAGTCTATCTTTATATTTTCGAGGGTGCTGAACACGAATATGACATTTATTTTTTTCTAAAATTGGGGGAACATGGTCAAAATTGACTTTTTAACCGAAAATGCGAAAAAAACGATTTTACGATTTTCGACAATCAACCCGCGGTTTCTCGGCGATTAATTCATATTTTTTCACGAAAATTTAATGACGTCTTCTTCAACCAATTCTAGAGACAATGAAACTAGTCCGAAATCCCCAAAGCATTTTACATTCGAGCAATAAATTGAAGAAATTTTTTTTTCGAATTTTTGACTTTTTACGTACGATGAAAAAAGTTGAGTGAGGAAGTTTTTAATTGTTCATATCTGAATACGCAGTATTGAAATTTAGAAATCGAGGAAGTTTTTGGGAAAATTTGAGCTAGTAATATGCAGTAGAAAAAAAGATAGAGCGATTTTAAGATGAGCACTCTCGCCGCGCGGCTCCCGCATTGGTATTTTTAGTCGATAAATCCGATTTTATCAGAGATATCAAGTAAAATCGATTGCAACTTTACGAAAAAAGACGAAAGTTCGAGAGTAACATTTGAAGGAAAAAATGAAATATATACTTAAGCATCATTTTTATTTTTACGATTCATCAGATACAATGTCATGTCGGTTTGTACAAGAAGGTTTGCAAGAACAAATATCGCAACATTGTAAATTAGATTGCTTGCAAGGGCATACTTCCGTTGAACACGGAGATTTTCCGGAGCAGGCACAAAAATACTTTTGTAAAAGTTCCATACTTGTGATAC
>CAJUYG010003928.1:0-18700 GCA_910591675.1 Galerucella calmariensis | reverse complement strand
CTCAGAGTAACTAGTCTCTGACTAATCTAGGAGTAAGGGCGGAGTAAGAAATTTTTATTAATAAGACAGTAAAAGTAGATCGTCAAATTTTATTTAGCATTAGAATGGATTTCAAAAAGTCCATTAGCTGAGGCACATGACAGTTTTCACCAAGTGCCTCTCCTATTTGATCGGGGATGTTATGAATTTGCCTCTGTAGCCGGAACTTCTCACATTCCAATAGTACGTGAATAACTGTTAGAGGCTGATTGCAGCTGTCGCACACTGGGACATAAGATAGTCATGGGAGAATCTTGTATGTCCAATTCTGAGGCGCGATAAGATCGTTTGCTCTCTTCTTTTCATCGGGAATGATATCCAGGGGCTCACGTATTTATTGATACTGCGGAGCTTGGAGTTTGATTCAGTCCAACGGTCTTGCCAGAATTTATAGACTGAATGTTTCACAAAGTTTTTTGCATCCAAAAGAGAAACCTTTGAGACTGTGAGAGAATTGAGGTCCTGGATTGATTCCCTTACTTCTGTGTCTGCCTGTTCGTTCCCGGGAATTCCAACGTGAGAGGGTACCCACATGAATTTAACAGATTTTTTGGGCCTATTGTAGCTGGAAAAGTTCGTTTTCAACTATTTGTACCAAGGAGTTTGAGGGATAAATGTGCTGCATACTATCGATGGAGCTTAGAGTCAGTAATTATTAAAAACTGCTGGGAATCCACATTACTCGCAAAAAGCAACGCTTGGTAAATTGCATATAATTCACCAGTGAAGACGCTCGCAATTGGAGGTAATTTGATTTTGATAGACTCGGTAGGTGCAATAACGGATGCTCCTACTCCATTTTCCATCTTGGAAACGTCTGTATACAGTGGGGTATATTGGAATAGTTGGGAGATTTTTTCATAGAATGCGTTTTTTTATTACTCTTGCATTTGTTTCTTTTTTGTCGAGTGTTAGTGGAGACGTGTCACAGTTTGGGTATTTTGATAACCACAATGGTGGGGATTTGATGTTTGCAGGAAATATATTAGGGATGGAGATGTAAAAGGTGTCTGGAGATCTATTTACTTACATTTGTTTGCAATCAATCGAATAAAATTTTCGGAAAATTTAATGAATAAATTAAAATTCCCAAAGCATAAAACCTCAATGCTGCCGTACAAAGCTAAACCCCCGTATTTGCAAAACAATAAAAATAGCGTAAAATAACAATTAAACTTCAATGTATAACATAGCTTCACCTAATGGATTCAAATTATAGAACCTGTATTACAGTAGAAGAAATGGACGAGTGAATTCATTTTTTATGTGAAAACCTTCATATTTTATCACTTTCATCAAATAAAAACCCATACGGTGAATATCGTTATGAAAAATGAGGCCTTATACTAGGGACAATACCGGTATTTTGATAATACGGTGATTGTAGTTATATTAATTGGGATATGTACTAGGAGAAAAGGTAGAAATGCCGGGATATTCCTAAGGAAATGACCAATTTTTTGCAGTCCAATTACAGTAAAGCAGCTATACAGTTTTATTTTAATATTATACACAAATATGCGGTAATAATACCTTATAATCAAGTTCAAATAGAAACATCCATTGTTCTATATTAACACATTTTTTTCAGGTAGTTCCAGCCAAAACTGTTCTCTTTTTTCTGGTATTATATTACCAAGATTTTTTGGAATGTCCAAAATATATTTTTTCTTGCAAAAAATCGAGTTTTCTCCAATTATCATTATTATTTTTTCCAAAATATAACTCATACTCATTACGTTTAATTAATTTTTCAGTAATTTTAGAAATGTACAGTTTTGGAGTTTCTTTTTAACTTTAGCTACAGAAGGCAAATAATACCACAGTTGGAAATCTTCAAGTTCCATTTTTTCAACATTGACCCTTCTTTTTGACTAGATATTATCGGCATACTAAGACAATTAGATAATTAGAAAGAAACACGTATGAACACGCCCGAAATGTAGACGCTACGCGTAATACCCGTATTTGAATTTTACTAAAGAAAATCTACGTATTTGATTGCAAGTACCTACGTGTTTATCCTATAGTAAAACAAAAATACGTGAACTTTTCTTAGCATTTAAGGTATTTTTTGCAAATACGGGTGAAAAAAGAATCGTTTTTTAGTGTTTTTGAGCAAAATACGAGGTTATAGCATAGAAAAGATCCAAGTTTTTAATATTTTTATTATACCAGACACAATATCTCATTTTTCGTTTTTTTTTTCAAATACGGGGGTTTAGCTTTGGACGGCAGAAATAGTGACCTATCTTTTGATTGACTAAATACATATAAATAGAAAAAGAATAAGACATGATATTACAAATATTGAAGCTTAAGTTTCATAAGCCACAATATTAAGCATCAAGTGTAGGATCGCGTCAAATGAATGTTACGTCTGCCATTCTGACGATGATATTATGAACATCTAAATAGTTATCACTTATAATAATTACACGAGAGTTTTTTTTTGTCGAAGTAAACTTGACATGTATCAATAAGAATTTTGTTGCCTGGCAACGAGTAATTTTTTCTTTCAGTTTTTTGAGATGAATCACCTTATGGCAACAAAATTCGAATTATAAATGTCAAGTTTACTTCGACTGAAAAAAAAGCTAGAGTATGATTCGTTAAGACAATTTAATGAATATGTAGATCAATAAATAAAAAAATGAGATGTAAATCAGTTTGAGAAAAATTGACATAACGTCATCAAAAATTTGTTCACAGTGCTGGTTGTCATGCTTTCAAAAGTTAGTTCCATTTTTGTCGGTGGAAAAATTAGGGAAAACTTTTTTCGCTGTCATAATGAAAAAATCACGCGGCTTATGGGATTTTTTATACATGAATAAAATTGTCAAAATAATTTAGAGTATTCATAAATATTTTTTTATTATAAAGTGGAATTCTTTAAAAACAGATTCATTTGAAAAAGTAATATGAGGTTATTTCACAAAGTAGGGATCCACACAGTAGAGTCACAGAATACACCATCCCAAGAAGAAACGAAGGTTGTGCTATTTTACAATTCATTTTCTGAGTGCGCATGTCTGACAGTCGCCATTTTAAGCCCGTTATCTGTCAATGACATGTGATTTTATTGTAGGCGTTTCGATTATTTATACATATTTTTTTGTGTTTTGAACGATAAAATTTGTTTACAAAATTACATTTATTAGTTATGCCGCCAAAAACTTGTGCAATCCGAGGCTGTCATTCAAGTGATGGATGATAATAATTGAAAAACACAACAAAACTTCGATAACTATGGAGAAAAGTTTATTGTCGCTTCTTTTTTATAACTTCGTTGTCACAGATATCAGTACATTTTCTCTGGGTGTAAAATTAAATTGAGAATCTGGGATAGTGTAACTTTTGACTATATAAAACTTAAAAATTTTATATTCAAGCACCATACTTATTGTAATTTTATATCATCATTTACTGAAATTCTTTTTATTGTAAACTGATATTATAAACATATAATCTATTACTATTGTATTGGTTTTTAGACTTACCTCATCCTACATATAGTAGTGCTACATAAATAAATACTCACACATATAATAGCTGTATTCTTTTTACCAGTCGACTGTCTCACTTGTAAGAATAATTAAGACAAAGTGAGCTGAGATGAAGTAAGATAAATTGAGGCAAATTCATATCTAAAAAGAATGCATGACAGTCACAAATCACAATTATAACATAACCTCTAATGTTTATACCTCGGATTATACCACAAACATTTAGTTTATACACAATTTTTTTTTTCAACAGGCACTGAAAGTACCATAATTGCCACTTCTTAAAGCAATTCTTATTTAAAAGAACATTAACCACCCTTTTAAGATAGATGTGACATGAGACATCAGCAAATATCTGGTAAAGATCGCAAAAAGTGTTCAACTCACTTCTAAGTTCTATAAAAAGCTAGCTCAATTGGGGTAAGGGGGGAAGAAATTTTCTTAGTTAGTCTCACTTTGTACTCAACTCGGGCCATATTGAAAGAACATATACTTTTTACTAATTTACATTTACATTTTTGGTTAAGCTCATTGTTTTTAATAATACTCCAAAAACAGAAGCTAAAACTCATATTTATATATTTTTCACAATATTTGTTAAGCTGTTAAATTCACTTTAACAATTCATAAATTGAGTTTAACAATTGAAACTTTGTCGAAACAAGTCATTAAAATGAACAATTATCATTTGAGATTCTTTGGTTTCACTTTTTCGCATTTTTTTTTAATTTATATTTTTTGAACGTCAACGTCAGTTTGAAGGTCACGAAATTTTGCCCCCAAAACATCGAAGGATTTACGCCGGCTTTCGATTCTTGTTTGGCTGGTGTATTCTGTGATAGAGTCAATTAAAGTTTTGCTCACTTTTCTAGTAATGTCCACATTAGTAATAGCCAGTTTTTTTTCTACACACCTATGTTTAATATCTAATTAAAAATATTTATATTAACATTTTACAGTTGAAAAAACCGTTTTACTGTCTTTATTACATTGTATAATCGTTGCATCAACAATTTGCAGTCATACAGCTACTAAAGTGGATTAAAAGTGGACGTTAAAATGCCATGAAAATATATTTTACGTTTGCGTTCACATTTTATTTAAGGCAACCCTTATCGTAAGCTGCGCCATATACGGTATTCATTAAATTTTATAATCCGTATAGCCTACTACTTAATAACAACTTGAATTTGCTTTAAAATTCTGAAAAAATCAGTTAACATTATCTGTATTTTAAAATACTTTCGATAATTTGATATTTTGTAATATTTCGATTGGTCTTTTTTATTTAATTGATAGAGTTTGTGTCTGCTCTTATTACCAATTTTATGTCAAATAATTATTTTGACGACAAATGATGATATGAAATTTTGATATTTTCCATAATTGCCCATCAAAACTCAATCAATTTTTGAATAATCTTGACTGGACGATTATAATTTAATGTAATTCATTTTATTTACATAACCTACTGTTACTTTTCAGAAGCTTTAATGGGAAACAGTTTTCATTAGCCTGCAACGGTAAATTTTAATACCTATAAACATATCAATGAATATTGGTTGTTAATTCCTGTGTTCCCTGTTAAGTATTGATGAAATATATAGGAGGCATTGACGCACTAAGCTCTTGCGTAATAAGCTCTAAGATGGTATGGGAATGCCTAGGGATACTCAATGAACTAGGCAAGAGCGATGTGGATTCCAAGACACACCGGAGAAGGAAATAATGAAAAAGTAGATAAGCTAGCAAAGCTGGAGAAAAATTAATGCACAAGAAGAGTAAAACTGCACTAACAGGCTTAACATGTGTATTGGTGGGACAATGTCTCCTGAATAAGCGCTTCAAATAGTGTAGACAGAATAATTTAGATTCTGTGGAAATAATTTAGAGTTCTAAGACACACCTTCTAGGAGACTACTTGAGTTGAAGCCTGCAGATATCCTCAAACTCCTTCACTAACATGAAAAATTATTATTTGCTGAACAAACTTATATCTAAATCCTTCCTTTTAATCCCCATATTTCATGAACTCTGTATTTATCTAGTCGATAAACTAATTTAGATGTCTGCATGCTTAAAACCAATAAGACATTGTTACCGCAAAATCAGGACGCCGCTAAAAGTAATGACCACATCTTGTCTGTTCAAAGGCGATTTTTACAGCTACCTCACAGATTTAAAATATCTCGTTAAATAAAGGACAGCAATCACTTGAAACACTTTTGTATCCTCTTTGTCTTTCCATTGTCATCTGATTTGCACATCTCAGATCAGTTGATAAGAAACTGTTAAGTTGGATCTGCCGAAAAAAAGGCAACAAGATCTTTATCTTCGGTGTTCGATTTAAGCATAATATTATATTGTGTTGTTGGAATTTAAGTTACAATGAATATTGATATTGTGAATTATTAGATGTTTGAAAACTAAAAAGCAGCTGAAGATAATAATGAAGAGGATGGTAAATCATAATGCATGAAAGATTGACGAAAATATACCTTAGAGTGACTTTAGAATGTTTGGATACGCAATGAATGCGAGCCTATAATCACGTGTCTTTTAATCTTGATATTTTTGGGCACATTTTAGTGTAATCAAACTGAAATGTATGTATGTGTGTTTTTTGGGGTGACATTCACTGAGACCTAAAAGATCTATTGTGCCACCTTACTTCTACTCAGTTTATGAGGAGAGTCTCCGAAACTAGTAGTTGCTTTAGTGCTATTTCCCGGAGAAATTTTAGGATGTCTGCAGGCTTCAACTTAGGCAAATGTTCCTCTTCTATCCAGTAATCTCCCAGGTGCTGTGTTCTAGGATTCTGAAGTGCTGTGCAGTTGGAAAGTATGTGGATGGAGGTTTCTCCTTCCATACCACAAAATCTGCATTTTTCTTCCTCCACTATTTTGAGCTTTTTCAGGTGCCCATTCAGGCGACAATGTCCCGTTAGGATCCCTGTTAAAACTCTTAGCGCAGTTTTACTTTGACTTATGCATTCTTTTGATCTCAACAGGTTGTAGTCACCCAGAAGAGTCTTTGATTCTATAAGCCCTACTAGATCTTTCCAATGGTCAGATCTTCTCTTATTCTCGGCTTAACTTATTTCTTCCAATATTACATTGGGGCTGATTCCGCAAAAGGGTTCAGGCCCCCAGAAATGTATTTCAGTTCCCCTCTTTGCTAGTTCATCTGCTATTTCATTTCCTTCCATTCCAGTGTGTCCTGGAATCCATAGTAAGGTGACTATGTTGTTCTCGCCTAGTTCATTGAGTTTGTCTAGGCATTCCCATACCATTTTGAAACTGATTACACAAGAGCTCAGTGCCTTAATGGCTGCTTGACTATCCGACATTATGATAATCATTTGTCTTCTGTATCCTTTATCAATATTGAACTGGGCGCACTTTCTTATGGCGTGGATTTCCGCTTGAAAGATACTTGGGGTTTTTCCCAAGCTTTCAGAGTGTTTGGTTCCTGGCCAGAACACTCCTAGTTCCCAGTTCCTTCTATTGCTTTTGAGCCGTCTGTGTACCATTGAATGGCATTCTTTCCAAGTCTGGTAATGGTATTTGGATCCCATTTCTTCTTGTTGCTCATTTCTGTAACGAATTTCTTTGAAAAGTTATACTTTTTCATCATACCGTCTTGTGGCATGTCCCAGGTTGTCTGATTTCTAAGAAGTAAGGAGGTGGTTTTTCCTCTACTTAGTCTGTATCTTGTTCTTTCTCCAACACTTTCCACCATCATAAATCAAACCGAAAAGGAAGACTTGGAATCTATCAGGACGTACTCAACTAATTAACTGAACTGACTACTTAATTTCAAAAATTATTTTAAATTGGAATTGGAAGTCAAATAATGTAACACAAATTTTCTCAGAATTGATTTTTAATTGGATACGACAAATTCGGAGCTTTTTGAACTTATTTGCCAATTGAAATATACAGGAACATTGATTAGTATGATAAAGCTCAGTATGTCTGTTAAAATTGAATTGTTATCTCAACGGGCTCCAATTAATCATATATGCTTTTTTCAAGCAAAAACAGATTTTTATTGCAATTTGAAAAATCACTCGAAAATGAGGATTTTTTTTAGGTGAAAATAGAAATTTTCCATGTTCAATGTCTCGGAAAAGGTGCAGCTATTGAAACACTGCAATATTTTGAATAGGTAGGTTTATTTTGGTATATTTTTGTCTCCACTAGCCCATTCTAAGGTCCACACTTCCAAAAATCAATTTATTTTAAGTTGCTGTCACCATTTTTGAATTAATTTCACAAAAATCGACTATTTTTGATGGAAAATATTTAGACATCTTCCAGTCGCAAACTGTGTCTGTCCGCTGTGCAAAAGATCTGGGGCATCTCAAAGAAATCTGATTATCTCATCTTCAGATTTTCTCGCTTTGTACCCAACGCCTTCGCAATAGTGGATTTTCCACTCGAAATAAGTAAACATCCGTCGTTTTTTCCTATGAAAAGTAACAAAACTACATTTGAGTAGGTTTGTGGAAGATATGTTCAAAATAATCCCCGAATGTTTTTAATTGCAGCTCAAATACTTTAACCAAATTATTTACAAGCAGTGAATAATTTCAAGTTCATTCACTCAATCTCCTTCTAATTGGACAACTTTGATTTTTTGAAATTTAATCAGCGGAATTTTCCAACTGGAACGACATAATAAGAACGGGGGTTGCGCTACAAGTACTTACACCCCGCACAGAACACTACTTGAATCTAACGCTTTTTTTGCCCGTGCTGTCGAAAATAAAGAATACTATCATTATAAACGCAATGACAATGGGCCTAATGCACAAAAAGCTTAGCGGGCGCACGTGAAATGACAAAGCGCCAAAACCACCCCTAATCCAACAAGTATAACTAGAAACACACATGCACTGAGAGTACAATACCTCCACTATATAACCGGCACACGTTCTTCGACTCTTACTGTTGTACCAGCAGTCCTTAAAATGTATGTAGTCTTTTTTAAATTTCCTCTAATAATAATTATAATAATGATATTGTCTACGTAGGAATTCTCTAATAATCCCTATCATTATTAACTAAAAAATGTGAGTATTTAAAACATGCACATTTTATAAAATGGATATTTTTTCCAATATATTTCATAAACAAAGTAGTGGTACTTTTGTTTTTCCTTCAAATGACCAACGGTATCCTTTGGAGAACATTGCTGGACTGGACTTTTACAGTCTTGGAAATTGGAAAATTCTAGCTGCTTCTTTGCACCCAAAGCGAGTTCTTTGTATACGTCTTCATTGGTTTATGTTTGCACTAAATGTTTATTTCGCAAGAGCTCCAGCAATCACAAAATTAAGTTAAAATGATTTTTCCTACAACCACTATGCAAAACACAGTCTTCTACATAAATTTCAATACGCAAAGCAGGCCTTTTCTTAATTTTTTTGATAACCGTTGGAGAAGTACCTAATGCGAAAAGTACAAGCTATGGCACTTTTCTGCACCGAAATGTCAAACAAAGCTACCTATGACCTGTCAACTTTTTTTGACAATTCAACCTAGTAGTGATAATTTCTTATTTTGGTGTACATTAACCTATTGAGTATTATTTTAGGAGTTACGAGCCAAGATCAAAATAATTTGAGTTGTCCAATTCGAACATTGAAAATACACCTCCAGATATTATTGAAAGGGCTCGAACTGCAACCGAAAATTTGTTACCTGCGGTTTTAATACAAAATGGTTCAAATTTTAAAATTAAATTCAACTGATCTTCTTTCTGTTCAAAGTTTGAATGAAATAACTATATAAATTACTGTATTTCTTTCATTAATAAATGTGGTTGTAGGAAAAATATTCTGTACAATTTGTACGCAAATTACTTTTCCTACTTGCTAGATTTGCGGTACTCGTCTTACGGCTCGTGCCACAAACTTCTGCGCTGCTGTGAAAAGTGACGCTTTGGTTTTACTTAGTTAATTAAATAAACTTTCACATTTTAAGGGTTGCAAAAATTGAATTACCACACAATAAATTGTATCTCCACGTCTCGAACAAGGATTAAACATAGGCCAGTACCAGTTGAATCAATAACTAACTTTAAAAAAAATGCCTAGAATACTAAACGTATTAAATTTAACTAGTTTTTTTTATGTTCTAATATTTAGGTAAATTGAAAACCTACAATTCTGCAAAATAACAGGTAATACATTTTGATATTTTGAGTACCACTGGTTTTCCTCACCTTGCTGACATACCGGGCGGGTCATTTTACATATGCATATATACCAAATCAAGTTTCAATCATTATTTTATATCAACCCACACCCCTTTCTACCGGTCTTACTTCTACCACCCTATTGCACATGCACAATACCAACATGTGTGTGTATATTTACTAGTTCTACCCCGCAATATTATACATAGACACGATTATTGCTATTATTTTTATTCATTAGATGTTCATTAGCGTGTTAAATACGACTTTTTTAATAACTTTGGATTATTTCAAGAATTAATAAAGCTTTAACTCTACCTCTTTATGTGGGTGGCTTGATAGAATTCTCCAAGTTTATACCACAAACTTATCTTCTAGTTTCATCGATAGATAGGGTGGTGAAAATTATATATTTGATAAAAAAGCAATTAAACCAGAATAAATTAAAAATGAGCTGCACTCTGACTTTTTCGAGTACAACCATAGAATTTTTGGAAATTGAGTAAAAAGTAAATTTTTTTCTGCTTTTTTCTAGACATTTAACTAATAGTCATACTTGCAATTATATTCATGGGCTGACGCATTTGAAGTTTAATTAAAACAAGATTATCCTTGTTAGGACGTTGATCAGTTGGGTAGTGAACCCTTCTAGTTAGACCTACGTCTATGCTGCAAAGTCATTTGAAAATTGGTAAGGGTGGTAAATGTACCATTTTGAATAAGTGCACACGTGGCATATGTCATAAAGATGCCTATATATACGGAGTTTTAGCGGGATGAAGGGAGGATAATTGGTAGCACACGCAGAGGGGTAGGTGATGTTGATATAATAGAAATAAATAATCCCTATAGAAAATATTCTCCCGTATTTCAGTTAAGGGTGGAATTGTTCAGCTAGATTTTAAATTACTAGCATTCCGACGTATTCAATTCAAACTATTATTTCATCTGCAATGGTACAGTCTGGTTCTAGTTTTATATTTGAATAAATAACGAATTTATTGTTATTTTATTTTATTATAATTAGGCAAACATTCGTTACTGTCAGCGTAATAAAAGTTGCACTCTGCATGTATACATTTCAGTGACATTTGGAGAAGTGCGAAGAGATTCGTAATATTTAAAGTCTGCTTATCACGAATTTATACCTACTTCACAGTTCAATTACATAATAAAGAAATATTTAAAATTCCAAAATTTGATTGTTTGTTTTTGAATTAACACATGAATACCTACCACTCTTTAAAAAAAGGATCCTTATTATTTTCGACTAAACTGATAAATCGGATAAATGTGTAACTAGTAGGTATTTCAGTCGATTGTATTCAAATTTGGTTACCAGTGTTAGGAAGGGAAATTTCCAATAATTAATTACTTGCGTTATTAGGATATTAATCAATACATAAAAATACAAAACTGATTTAGATGATTTTGGTTTTTCTAAAAACATTTCCAAAATATTAAGTATAGCAAATAAGCGCTATCCTCAATAAAACCGTTCCTGGAGTATCACTTCACTGGATCCCATTCCTATGGTATACTATAATATTGTTAAAATATCATGCAACAAACTTCATTTCATATTTTATTCAGAAAGTGGATGGACCTTAAAAATTTGACAAATTTTTGCAGTCCCAAACTTTGAAATATATTCAAACTATACTCACCTGAAGCGCCAAGCTGTTAGCACGGTGGATCCGTGCTCAGATTCTTCTTCCTGTTCCATAGATGTTCATGGGATTATGATCTGGACTTGAAGATGGCCAATTCATACGGACAATCCCGACTTCTTCTAAATGTTCATTAACGATTTTTGCACGATATGGCCGCGCGTTATCGTCCATGGAAATAAAATTGGCTCTATAAATGGAGCAAAGGGTACCACATGCTCAACCAAAACGCTTGTTATGAGCTTCCTTGGTAGTTTATTCTTTCCGCAATGTAACATTATGAGCTCTCCTTGTCTTCTGTAGATTGTTTCTCTACCATCTGGTGCACTTATAAACAAAACCTGGACTCATCCAAAAACAATACATTACTCTTATCGGCGTTCCCTTGCAGAAGCAAGTCGAGCTCTGCGCTGTTCCATAGATAACAGTGGACATAGGGCTGGTCTTCTAAATTATAAATTAGCTTCAGTGAGTCGTCGACAAACTCTCCACCTGCTTACATTAACTTTTGTTACTTTGCTCTAATGATTTGCCAGTTCTCAAACACGAAGGAACCAAAAATCTATAATCGTGTGCAGATTTTGTTGCCCTTCTACGACCTGATCCTGGTCTCTTTGTGTGATTTCCAGTTTTGATTAAACCGCTTGACTGCTCTTCGAACTGCAACGACTAACACCTACTACCTCAGCTATTGGCTACGACCATCTTTGATTAAAGCCTCTACCCTTGCAACATCAGTTGGTGTTGGAGTTATTTCATTTCAATTGAATTAACAAAACAATAAGTTAAAACACTAATTCGGTGGGTTTGTTAGGGTCAATAAAATATAAAATTATTTTTTGCTGGTTTATTAGACGTAAATTTCTGACAAAGACCTAAAATTTTTGTTCTTTATAAAAAATGAAACATGAAAATAATGTATCTATATAAACTAATAATTTCAATTATACTAGGGTATCTCCATATGCCATATAATCAGTACCAAGTTTCATTTCCCAAAATAATTAACAAAAAGAATAATGAATTCACCACAAGAGACATACAGAAGATAAAAAAGTTGAAATAGCATTCCAAAACATGGAAAAAAACTGCGACATATACAGGGTGTAACAAAAAAGCAGGTCATAAATCATACCACATATTCTGGGGCTAAAAATAACTCGATCCAACCCAAGTTACCCCAGTACAAATGCGCATGCGACAAAAGTTACAACCCTTCGAAGTTACCAAATTAAAATTGATTTTTTCAAATATTTCGGCAGTTGTTCGACATATTATAATGAAAGTTGACAATATGATTAGAGCATCTTTAAAAAAAATTAGGAATTATTGCACCCCATTAAAAATTTATAGGAGTTGAGATCCCCTAAACCCCCCCAAAATTTTTGTGTACGTTACAATTTAATGCTTATTGTGGCACCATTATTCAATACATTATTTTTGAAACTTTTTCGCCCCCTAGTACTTTTTACAATTATCAGTTTTTATCGAGACACGGCCTATTTTTCAGTAACAAAAATTAAAGTCAATGAATTATTAAGTTTTTCGAGGGTCCCAAATTTTTTATTGAATCTTATTTATTTACAATTGTGTAAATTTTATAAAATGTTCGAAATGGCCCCCATTTTCTTGAATACACAGTCGGCACCGTTTTACTAACGAAAACCGAATATTCTGGAAAAGCAATGGCTTCTGTCGATATCTAATTGCAGCCTCAATGATTCCTTTTTTCGCATGCACATTTGTACTAGGGTAACTTGGGTTGTATCGAGTTATTTTCAGCCCCAGAATATGTGGTATGATTTATGACCTGCCTTTTTTTACACCATGTATGTTTAAAAAAAATAAACTTCAATAATCAAGCTACTTTTCGCATCTATCTAATATTCTGAAATTTTCAACTGAGAAAAGCTTCAACTTACATTCTGCATAATTGCATAATCAATTTCTGACAACAATAAAAGCGTGAATGGACCGATAAATAAAATATTGCACATACGACCGGTAATGCACACATTTAAAAGCAAACGTAATAAAAATACATTTTGCAAGAAGTCGTTAACTTGCTCTTGACATTGTCCTTTATTAACCTTTTAAAATAATAAACAGAACACTTTTGTTAGTTGCATCATCCCAAAAATATAATTTTCATGTGGTAACGTTACTTTTATCGAAAACAAAAGTTGTTTATATTGTGCTTCAATAAATTATAAATACGGGATCATTTCTCTTCCAAATTATTGTATTCAGCGAAAGATGCATACTGTACCTTTTATATTGTTGGTGATAATAGTGTTAATTCCAATTTTGGTGAGTACAAGAACCAATATTAATAGTTCTTGGTTTCTGAATAATTGTATACTTAATTGCAGTTTCCAGTAACAATTGTCGTATTTAAGTAAACCATGTTATCAATAGATCTCAAGATGATAGTATTATACTGTTATAACGCCTTACAAATTTGACAATTACTTTTCAAAGAGTAGACCGTTCACCAAAAACAAACACCTACTTCTTGTGCTATATGCCCCGACAAACAATGGATTACAGTTCCGAGTTAAACGGGATTGGAATATCTTCACGATGTAACCAATCATTCTGGTTTGTAATTATGAGGGACAACAGCACTTGTAAACTGATTTCGGCGCATTCGCGCCTCATCAGTACAGGGTCCAGAAGCTCTGAGAGCACAATTCTGGACTGCTTGATAGCCGAGGGCTATTATCTTGAAGGAATCTCTACGACAAAATTTTGAGTATTTATCAAGATCCGAGGTGTATTCGATAAGATAATTTTTTACTTTGTAGCTTTCAAAAAATTGATTGCCAATCTGATGTTTAATAATTTTCAATACAAACTTTATCAATTTTAATCAAATAGTATTCATTTTTATTTAAAACTACAGTTGTGAAAAGTACAATTGGTAAATTAATTGAATCGTTAGATGCAATACCTAATCTTCGCGACATTTTTAATCCAGTTGTCAGTTTGACGTTCAATTAATGTTTAATAAAAAGTAAACACCAAACTGAAAACACCACATGTACGGTATTATCGCTGTAATACAGCGGTGATTAGATGAACTTCAACACATGACTTGGAATTAAATAATTTGATTGATTACTATATTCAGTGAAAAATTATCGCTGTAATACAGCGGTGATTGGATGAAATTTGACACATGACTTGAAATTAAGTAATTTGATTGGTTACTATATTCAGTAGAAAAATATCAAAGGTAATACCACGAGTGCTTCAAATTTTATCGATAATTTTTTCTTTTCCACGAAAACTCGTTTATTTGGCAGAAATATGAAAACAAACCGATTGATAAAATCACGAGTCCGTTAGGACTCGTGATTTTATCTCGATTCGGTTTGTTTGAATGTTTTTGCCTCAAATAAACAAGTTTGAGTGATGAAAATAAAAAATTATGTGCTAAAATTTGAAGAGCGAGTTGTATTTGGGAAGATTATTTTTTTCAACAATTTTAAATTTTGTATTACCTGAATGTTCAATATTCTCTTGGGTGATGGCACTGAATCGGTTTGTGTTCATTTTTCAATATACTTCGAAGCACTTTTAGTTGTCAATAATGACAAATTCAAAGTGAAATTTTGACGTTTCAATGTAAACAAGGTGTTATCGATGAGGAAGCAGAATTATCAGTATAATCCCGATTGATTGGCTAGAATAATGTATTGCTATTGGTTAAAACCAACAAAATGTCAGATTTTGACAAGTGAAAAAATAATCACGTTAATAAATCGCAATTTAATCAATGCACAGTACCTATTCACCTTCTTGTTGTATTATTCTCACTAACATTATTTTTTTTATGATATATTATGCTCAACCCTTTATATTGACATCCTCTACTTATATTCAAATGTTTTCAGGAAACACAGGCTGCCAGTATGGGGACGAATAATTACCCAGATAAAGAAATTGTTTTGTTGAAAAAGAAACTCAAAGAATCGGAAGCATACATCGACCAAATGGACGTCTACAGTGTACAAGCCGTGAGACGAATATTGTACGAGAAGGAGTGGGAGCAAAAAAAGAATATACAACAATGTCGAAACAGGATAAAGGAATTGAAGAATCAGCAACACACATATCGATACAGCTCTTCCAACTTAATCCAGAAACATTGTGTCAACCAAGAAATGTACGAAAGTAGTAAGGCTTTTTCCAAAGGAAACTTGCAACAGTGTTATCCGAAAGTTGAAACCATTAATCATCTTAAACAAACAAAATCAAGAATTCATAAACTGGCTCAAACAGTAGAAAATATTATGAAATATTGTAAACAATCTATTCAATATCACCAGATTGAATTTTGTATCAGGAGAAAAGCTAAGACTGTTTATCATCAAATATTTGCCGTTCAGCGCGAATTTTCTAGTGAAGTTAAAAATATTATTTTGTATTCTGACAAGTGTGCAACTGAAGTCAATTATTCGATAAATACCAGCTTGAAACTTATTTTAGAAAATACGAAATCCTGCTTAGGTAACAACTACTACACCTTACAGTAGAACAAATTGTTTCAACCTGGAATATCTTTATTTTCATTTCACAAATTTCATTTGCATCATAAGGAGTATGAAGGACTTCCATATGCAATCCTATTTCCTCAACTTATATGTGTTTTCACTCAAAGTGAACCTTTCTGTACTATTATTTCAGCTTTCTCCACAATATTATTCATACTATCTGACAAGAGATATTTTACTTTGATTTTCATACACCACATAAAAATGTTGAATATTACACAAATAACCGCAACAAAATACGCGCTTAACTCCACGAGCGTATGATTTAGAACAATTATTGTTTCCAAAAAACTATGCTCATGATATCACGAGCGTATACGTCCAACCAACGAACGATCTCCAGAATTTACTCCCGGTAGGTCTGATCTTAAACATTAACATTTTTTGTAGTATGTGGTATGCGAGATTTTAGTTTTTTGTAGCAAAAAATGTCCCTGCTTTTAGATTCAGTATTCATCGCCTTTAGGAATAGCGTTCGATTAATATTGCAGTACTGTGGCGTTCTGTTTTTTTGCTAGTTTAAAGTGCAAGGACCTGAAACTTTTTATAGAATATAATTTCTTCGTTAGATCTTTGTTAGAACAAATAATTTTGAATACAAAGTACTAGTGAATTGAGTGTTCTGGCTATTTTATATTTGTAGGTACTTATATTATATTTAGTGTTAGGTAAACGTTAGATTTCTGTAGTGTAATTTGCTTTTCATTGATTTTTCTTGATAAAACCTTACCTTATCGTTATTAACAATATGTTAACTCAGTATTCTCACTGATGTACTATAATTTTCTGTTGTGATGTTAGTTTGTAGTTGAATGTATTTATCTTCGTCTTTATCCTGCTAATGGCTTCAAGGCGTTTTTCAATTTATACTTGAAGACTGGAAATAATTAAAACCACTTAAACAAACAATTGTTTGAACTCCTCTTCCATTTTCTTAACGCCATAATTACACAAAATTGAATCATTTTAGCAGCTAAAGTCCTTCACTGCTGACTTAACAAATGTGACGCCATCAAATATTGTTCTCGTTTAATAGTATTCCATAATTAGTAACTCCCATATCTAGACGTTAGTTTCTCATTAAGTTCCAGCTAAAAGTATTTGAAACTGGTTAGTTGTAAACGAAGAATTGTAGTGAGAAGATATTATGTGGAAAGTTGAAACGTGTAAAACTAATCGCACAGTTAAATCTGTCGATATATTATCTAAGATCTAACGTCTTACATAACTGATGACGTTTGCGAATAACGTATTATTCCAACCACTTGAATCCGAATTTTTTTGAATTTACAATAGATTCTTCGACTACCTTAGAATCAAAGACTTGCGACCTTGTCCCGCATACAAAGAATAGAATAATATCAGAAATCTTTGTCACAAAGAATAAAAATAAATACAGAAATAACTTTTTCTTCAATATAACGAACCTTCCACCCTATTGATGATCTATTGAATAAGATAAATTTGAAAAACGATGACCGCTGGGTGCTGACCACATTTCAGTAAACACCAAGGATACTCAATGGAGATTCGTAAGATTTCGTTATAACTTTCTACCTAAGAAGCAGGATGATCTTACATAACCTGTCAACGATAGATTAAATTTCATGTTTTGAAATTTATTGACTACCGTATCTAAGAATATATAATAAAAGGTCGAAATGGGAAGAAAAGTTTTTTTCGAAATGAACATTTCAATTTTAAAGGAACACAAATATCTACAAAGTTAGTTTTATTCTCTCGAAATAATGTTTAGTGGATTCATAACTTTCATTTTTTTCATTGTTTTATTGTTACTCCTAAACAATCTATTTATTATTGTTCCAATCCTTATAATATGTACATAGGTATATTGGGGTAATATTGACTAAGAGCTCAATAATCTAAAGTGTCTGCGCTTACCTTCTGAGAGAAGTAGTTTCTTTAGTTCTATTTCCCGAAGGAATTTTTGGATATCCGCAAGCTTCTTGCCTAAAGAAAATAACAGAAACTCAAGCGGACCCATATCAAGTGAAAAGAGAGTCTTTTTGTCGACAGTCTCATTTATAATATGGCTTCAAGTACTAAAACAAAAAGAGTATAAGTTGACAGAAGAATAATAATAAATAATAATAATACATTGATTATTGCTTCTCAAACATAGAGTTTACAGCGAGGAATTGAGATTAACAAAAATTCCAATATTCTCCAAGTATAACAGAATAAAAAATAAAATAAAAATTATTCATTCAAAATAAAAGAACGTAATTTTAAGATATTCCATATAAATCCAGTTATTATCTTGGCAGTTTCACAACTCAAGTTATTCAGAGTGGAAATTGGTGCATTGAAATTATCAAAACAATTGACTTTGGGTCCATTACTGAACATATTGGACCATCAAATAACAAATGGTGGAGGGCTTCGTATTCATTCTTATTACAAACCGTGCATGGTTCTTCCGGGTTAATATTATGGGCGGCCTCAAATTGGACGCTAACTACCTGTAGCCCAGAAGAGACACCCTTAATTGGACCATGCCGGAAGGATTAAGCCTATATTTGATCAACCGGGTTTGGGCCTGGGTTTTCTTGTCTTTTTTTAGTTTTCTATTTCTTATTTTCTGATATTTTTATACATAGTTAACACTTTGATCAACCGGGTTTGGGCCTGGATTTTCTTGTTTTTTTCAGTTTTCTATTTTTTATTTTCTGATATTTTTATACATCTGTATCTGTAGAGT
>CAJUYG010003927.1:0-18708 GCA_910591675.1 Galerucella calmariensis | reverse complement strand
ACCAATGTTGGTGTCGTTTTATTGTAGTCCCAGTATTACTGAGAAAATAATCTGAAATAGAAAGTCGATTGAAAAAAAAATGGCGACAGCACCCTACTTTTTAGGGTTCCGCATCCAAAACGTAAACACGAACCCTTTTACTAAGACTTCGCTGACCATCCGTCTGTCTGTGTGAATTATTATTCAACTAATCCAAACCACATTTAACCCATCTCAATGTTTACAATGTTATTTTATGATTTTTGACGATTAGGGGTGGTTTTCACCCTTAAAAAAACAAAAAGCGTACAACGGCACGATATATAAAATAAACGACACTAAACTTTTTGAACTTCATCTCCTAACCTGCTAGATCAATGTTACAATCAACATTTTAATATTAATTGGATAGTTATGCAAGGGTCAAGATTTGTTAGTCTGCGGCATTTATACAGCGTGTCCACTGATGGGTGAAAAATTTTTAAATATTAATTTAGTGAAAAATGTTGTTCTTGATAAAAAGTTTTGCTTGTTCTTAAATCCCATAAATTGTAATGAAATTCAAGTTTTTCAAAACCCTTCTCATTTTATGGCCAGTTTTATAAAAACCTGGAGTCTGAAATTTTTGACATTTCTTCACATATTGGCTAATATCTCGGGAACCTTTATGTTTGCAAGGTTCTAGTCTACGCCATTCGATTCAGTATTGATTTTTCTATAAAAAGAGGAATTTTCCACACCAAAAAACCTTAGATATGGATTTTAGAATTTTCAGGTTTTGAAAATTTTTCCAAGTTCACACCGAAACTTAAACTAATTCGCGAAGACTCATAATTTTCAAAATTCCCTTTTTTATAGAAAATTCAATTCTGAATCGAATGGCGTAGACTAGAACCTTGCAAACCTTAAGGTTCCCGAGATATTAGCCAATATGTGAAGAAATGTCAAAAAGTCAGACTCCAAGTTTTCATAAAACTGGCCATAAAATGAGACGGGTTTTGAAAAACTTGAATTTTATTTCATTTTATGGGGTTTCAGAACAAGCAAGATTTTTTATCAAGAATAACATTTTTCACTAAATTAATATTTAAAAATTTTTGGAAATTGAACAATACTTATGACAGTATTAAATATAGGAATTCAATTTTAATGTCAAAATTCAAAAGATTACGCGGGTTTCCCATCCTCAGTAGCAGTAAACAAGGCAGTGCTTGTTTGTTTTTTTTAAATGCAGAATTCATATATAATGCGCGTCAGAACAGATCGGCCTGCATTCGGAGCTCGGTGATCGAGGCTTGTCTGAAACGTTGAGAAAGTGCTTAATTGTCAATCGCTATAAGAGCCAAACGCCGGACTTGCGCTAATATCGGAGTATACCAATTTGTAGAGTAAGGTACAAAGAACAAGTAGGATTTTTCAATTTTGAAAAATGTTCAGTGGGTCAAAAGTTATTAACATCGAAACTTTCAAAAATTTATATATCCTTGGACCTATTACTGCACTCGGCAGCATTGACCTCTTTCGGACTATAGAGGTTGATGCGGTAAATAAAAAAAAATAAATAAATTGAAATTGGACCGGTTTCATATTTTTTTAATAATGCTTTTCGTTTATGGAATATCGAATGTATTCCATACTTCACGGACAAACTATAGAAGAAAAGCGAGATTGTTGTACTTACAGCATTCGACGTATTAATATCTCTGACTGTACCAGAATCTAAATATTCTACAATTTTATCTAGCTGTCCTGCTCTGGCTGCCCTCAGGAATGCCGTATTTGGATCAGTCTGGAATAGAAAGAAATAAAAAATTAACAATGTTATACTATATGATGCAATACAATACATAAATTTGAGTAAGGCGTCACAATCAACTTTTACAAAAGTGAAATATTGTGAAAATACATAAAAATAAGCAAGTCAAGTTTAATGTCAAAAACAAGTGGAATAAGGTTAGTGCCCAAGATTCAAACTTGCTAATAGACGCTACAGGGGATATTAATGAAGCCACGCGTATCATAAGCTGCTGGTCTATAACGGATGTTCTCAATTCCAAAATGGATCAAGGAACTCCAAAGAGAAACTGGCGTTTTGCGAAATATTTGGGACTTCACGTTTTTTCCCAGTGTAATTTCATGGAAAACTTTTTGACAATCTAGATTTATCACTATAAATTTTATTTGTGCAATGTAGTTATAAATAGAAACTCAATTCCAAAGTTCGCACATACATTTAGAAGTAATTAATGGGTACCGAGAGCTGCCAAATTTGTAGAATGTTTCATTCAACCACCAAAGTTCTATTAACAGTGCTCGGAAGTTAGTTTTTACTTTTCTTTTTTCCAGGATATAACGTAGACTGCAGATTCAAAAATTCGCTGCGCTGCGCTTGAAGACATTCCCAAAGTTCAGACCCTTCGAGTATCTGTCAAATTCCGAGCAAAAAACAGTATCTTCTAATTATTTTCCATCTCTTTCCTGATAGTTTTATATTTTCTTCGTTTATCCAGTTCTAAAATTCCCATACAATAAATTGATGGTCTTACATACATACATATTGCGGTGGATCGTATTGTAGTGCGATCTAGCGTCGAAAGTAGGTATGAGATGAAGGGTAGGTACTTAACCACAAACTGTACCAACTACATTTTACCATATTTTACTCACTTATTGTTTGCTTCAAAAAGTTTTAGGAAACGAAATGTATGCAAATAAATATGAAAATCAAATGGTTCCATATCGATGCACTCATTGAAATGCATTTTGGGAAATAATGTAAGTTTAATTCAACGATTAGTGGCAAAAGAAAGGGATTTCATTGCATTGGTTCAAAAACTAACAATTAAAAATTAATAACATTAAAATCCGTTAACCTGAACAACACGTTTTCGTTAAATCATTTATTGGAAATAAAGAAATACCATACCAAATATTACATTGGAGCTAATTCCGCAAAAGGGAACCGGCCCCCAAAAGGGTATTTAAATCCTCGTCTTTGCTAGTCCATATGCTATTTCATTTCCTTCTATTCCTGTGTGTCCTGGAATCCATGGTTCTCGCCTAGTTCATTAAGTTTACCTATTCATTCCCACACTATTTTGGAACTGATCACACAAGAGCTCAGTGCTTTAATTGCTGCTTGAATATCCGACATTATGATAATCCTTTGCCTTCTGTATCTTTTATCAATATTGAAGCGCACTTTCCTTCTATTGCTTTTGAGCCGCCTGTGTACCATTAAATGGCATTCTTCCCAAGTCTGGTAATGGTATACTTTTCCATCATACCGTCTTGTGGCATGTCCCAGGTTGTCCAATTTCTAAGAAGTGAGGATGACAGAAGTTGGTACTTTTGATGTGATTCCCGAGGTGATTCCCTCTTGGTGTTTAATATTTTGGCGATCATATATTAAAAATATTACAGCTAGGGTATTATAATTATTAATAATTCTGCCTGTCCAGATGTATATTTTAAATTTTCCAAATAAGTTTGCGACTGTTTGCGATTAGAGAAATGTGGCTACTTGCCAATAAAATATTTCTAGCTCAGATTTTATGATACCTGTTAAAATAGATTATTTAAAAACCTAACAACTAACACGAAAATCAAATAAATTGATGTAGTTCCACCTGAAATAACGCCGAAATATGTCAAAAATTAGTTTTTCATTTTTATCGTATTCCATCAAATGAAACTAAGGCAATTTTTTTATAACGTGTGTATTTTGATATAACACATGATGTTATTTAATCATCAAACACAGTTCAGCAATCCTTTAGATCATCCCACGTTACGACCCTCACTTCCTTATTCGCATGCCCACCTACATTGTTAATGTTATACACTATTTTTTTAGAGAGCAAGGTGAAACTGAACGTAAACAAATCTCTACACAGATTTGCTGCTACTTCAGAAAATATAAACAAAAAAAAAATTTACTTTGAATTATATAGTCCTTTAAATAAAGCACCATTATTTTTAATACTAGTAATAAAATAGATGATAATGTTGATGTGGATCCATTGGTACCTATATCCTAGTCGTCCGTTAAGTCCTTCGTCCATTATGTCTTGATCATTTAACCTGCAGGATTATTCTATAAAAGTGGTGGAAGTACAGTTATATCTCCAACGCCCTCGTCCTTAATATTAATCCTTTTCCGAGACAATTTACATTCTCCATTAAAGCTGTTTCTCTTTTTAAGCAAGTGTTATGAGACATAACATTACTCACAACATCAACCAAGGGCATTAATCAGACGCAAAAATAAAATTGTGGGGCGCGTAAAATTTATATGGTTCATACAATAACCTTTTTGGTGTGCGTCATCGTTTGTGACATATATCCTGGTTTTCGGCATGTCGTTTATTTTATTAGCTATTTTGACATATAGCTAACCTTAAATTTGATAAATAAAATCATCAGGATCGTATTCAGCCAAATTCGAAAAGGGTATGAGACTAATAATTACCAGCTTCTTTTTCTAGCTGAAGATACTTGAGAACTTTCATATTGCTGATGTTTTTCCGTGTATCTATTATTATTTAAATAAATATAACAATAAGATTAATATCCACTTTTCATAACTAATAATTGACCGTAAACAACAAAGTACAGACCTGACGATAACTGTCAGTGGGACATTAGAAAAAGACTTAAGATACATTGCCGCTACGAAAGGTAGGTCTGCATTCTATTTTGAATGAGTAATTTCTCCCGATCGATAGGTCGCGCTTGCGTGTATTCTAAACATCAACTAATCAAATTTTTTACCTCAAAGATTAGAGTTAACGTTTTGTAATACATTTAAACCCTTCATTATTGAGACATTTTGATTAGGACTAATCACAGACCTGCCTTTTTTTCCATTTCTTCCTACGTAATGTGTTAGAAGGACATTAATAATCGATGACGCACACCAAGAAGGGTATTATTTGAACCATATCAACATTCAACAGCTCATATCATTATAAATGCATTCAAATATTTATTACGCTACCCCCCACTATTTCATATTTCTGTCTGATTATTGTCCAGATATGATTCCGGTTATGAACCAGATCCCCCCTCTGTTGTTTTTAAGGCTTGGCTCAACTTAAACCTAGTATCTCATTTCAGTAGACCTTTTCTTTGCAATCTATCTGATCTGAGATGGTTATCTTTGAGAGATTTAGATATTCCCAGCACTGCCATTAAACTGGCATTTTGGTCCACTACCTCGTTACCCGGTGTAACAGAACAACCTTATTGATTGTTCCCAGTTGATTTGAGAGTAGTCTGTAGTCTGGACAGTCCCAAGAAAAACCGCATGTAAACAAAGACCACGCGTGATCTATTCTAAGTCGGCTGCGTGTTGGACGACTCGCATTAAAATGTTAGGAGTAGAGGAACATAATACCCCGTTCAACCTTATCAATTTTAGTACTCCGTACAAGACTATAAAGACACAACACCAGGAATATTAGTTCTCAATCATGCTTTGTGTTGGCTGCTACCCTTAACGAGTAGCATTAGCCGTCGCTGATATAAATTTCCATGTGAAAAACAATATTATTATTATAATGAATGCAAGAAATGTCACGGATTGTTAGTATATATAACGGTGAATAAAATTTCAATGCTTTCAAAATGTCTACTGCACCATAACGAATAAAACGTTGCATCCTTGTCATCTTTGTCGACAGTTGTATAACAATCAACGATTATATAACCAGTGGAAACATTGTTTAATCAAACTTGTAATGAATAAAACAAATAAAAACAATGAGTTTATTTATTGTTGTTTAGATATTTTCTGGTTTTCTGTTAACTGAATAAATCTAATAATATTTGTAGGGACAAATTTAGAAATAAGTAGCTCTCTTTCTTTCTTTTAATATTTAGAAATGATATCTATGAGAATCTTTGATATTTTAAATGAAGGTGATGTGGAAAAAGAAACAACCGGTCTAATTGGGTAACCTTCTTTATGGAGTTTAATTAATGAATGAAGTTGAGGGTGTCGTGGATTGGGTACGACTAATTAATTTTTTTCCTTATCATTAATTATTGATGTAGCATTATCTACTGCTAATTTAATCTCCTTTTGAAATTTGTTATAACTCATTTAAAAACCAGAAGGAGTAATTTGAATTTAAGTTGGCAATTATGTAGACCTTTGATTGGTCAGATTCCGCCCAGTTTCACACAACACTTTTTACATTGATAGATAATCTATAGGTATTGGATATAATTTTGCAAGATTTGAAACAAATTAACTCCAATTGTGTAGTCCTTTGAAGAATTGAATGTATTGTTTATGTCTATGTCAATTTGATAAGATTTGAAACAATATAGAAAAATTCGTTTTTGAAGGCAAAAAAGGAAGATTACCATGAAGAGAGTATCTCATAAGTATTTGAAAACTGAAAGTATGGAGAAAATTATAAAATATTTCAAAAAATTAACTTATAGACTTCCTTTTTATTGGATTCATTTATTTGCTAATTAAAAACAGCCATTTTAGAGTAATGTGTATGTTCTAATCTTTCAGTTTGAATTAAAAATTTCAAATACGAAACAGGAAAAAGTTTCACATGTTACATAATACCGAGAATACATACAGAATACCCGTCTGTTTAATGGTTCAGGCTCAGGCTGTGGAGTTTACTCGAGAGCACTGAGCCTCAAGATTAAGTGGGGAATGGGAAACAATACCAGCGTGGTTCAAACAGAACTGGCTGGTATCTCAATTGCCACAAAAGAACTAACCAGAAGAGGAATTTCTGGCAAAAACATAATAATCTGCACTTATAGTAGACAAGCCCTAATAGCCTTGAACAGACAACGTGTTATATCGAGGCTAGTACTAGACTGCCACCAAGACTTAGCTGACGTCTCGGCAGATAACAACATTATCCTGAGGTGGGTTAAAGGGAACGACAGGAGTAAAGGAAATCTTTAGCCAGGAAAGCCGCTGGACTAAAAATTCTAGGACCCAGTGACACCTACGGCCTAACGACTTCGACAATTGCGGAACTAGCCAAACGTTACACCCATGCTCAATCCCTTAAGAGATCGGATGGAATCAAAGGATGCAGTTTTGCCAGGATCACCCTGGGCGACCCTCGGAAGCAGGCGCCGAAGAAATATTTGGCGATGACCAGGAAAAACCTACGTATAACAGTAGGATTTCTGACTGGTCACTGTCAACTAAGTAAACACCTCCATACTATGGGGCTAGTGGACACACACTCTATGCAGGATGTGTGAACAGGAAGATGAAACTGTCAGGCATGTCTTATGCGAGTGTCCGGAGTTATCGTCAATAAGAGAGTGTGTGTTCGGTGAGTGTTGGCCTACACCTGCCGATATAAAGGAGATGTCTCCCAGTGACCTGTCCACCTTCCTGAGAAGGACAGGATGGTCAATGACCTAGGAGGACAACTTAACGGGAGGATGTACAATGGGCCACATGTGGCCTAAGTGCTGTGAACCTACACACTCACCCTCCCTACTCTACAGATACAGATACAGAATGGTTAGGTATAAACATTAAACATCTAAAAATAATACTTATGACTATGCACGACTGTGTTCTTCATCAATCAAGGCATATTTAATAGATTTGAAGCACGACTGTTGACTACTTTTTCGGAACACACCCTTTAGTAGTAAGGCTTTTCAAATTACTCCTCCTGGTTATTAAATGAACTAGAGTTGGGTCTTTTTTAATAATCTCAAAGTTGCCTGACTGTATATTTTTAAAATATAACAATTTTTCAATAAAAATTATTTCAATTTATATAATTTATTTGTTATATTTTATTTATTACGGTCCTGACTCCAACCCGATAATTTTAAGCCAACAGTATCTGTTTACCTTCCTATAGGTCACTAATTAAAATTTATCGATTATGATAAAGTGGACATAATATTACAATTTCTGCCTGACCTAATAACCTATTTTTTATAGGTTATTAATCAAATCAACAGGTACACAGTATCCCTAATGATTTTCAATGATTATATTACCAGCACACCCACGTATCCATCTAAGCTAGACCATATTATGGTCAATTTGTATTGTCGGCGACAACAAGTGGATAGTTAACTACGATTACAAAACATATGATAAACAATTATTATTATTATTATGGTATAGTATCTGAGATCAAGGTCATCAGCTACGATGTAAATGTCGTGGAAATTAGTGTGGTGTATGCGTAAATGGAACCTCGGTGAATAAATATAGAATTTGCAGTAGAAATTCTACTGTGTATAAAAAAATTTGTGTTCTTATTATTCTATGTCTACGTATTATTTCCCGGCAACATATTCACTGTTGGCAAGGAGATGCAGGATGGTATTTTATCCTTGCTCAAGCCGGTCTCAAACATTTGGTATTCGTTCGTCATTTTTTCGGCGTTGGTATTCCACATGTCACTGACAGCGCTAAGTAAACAAGGATCTGTCACATTTCAATAAGCCCGCCATTTATATAACCTCTAATCGGGGCAGGGGATCTCTGAAGACGCGAGGGTGCTGTCACATAGAGATTCCCGTCAGTACTAAAATTTCTAATTGAGTTGAGTATTCGTAGTTGGTTTTTATTGGTTATAGTGGGACTTTTATTTTGAGAGACAATGTGTCGAGAATATGTATTGTGAAAGACTTTAATGTGAGGTGCACCCGGTAAGCTCTATCTTTATAGAAAACATGTTTCATTAAATGAGAAGTGACAGCATACAGCTTTGAACTTCCCAGCATTGTTGTTGAGTTCCCAACATTTATTTTTCTTTATGTTTGTCATTGAAATATGTAAGAAAACGTTTCATTTATTGTATACTTTTTTTATTCAATAAAATATATAAGCTTGATGATTATTGCTTCATTTTTCTCACTTCAGGCTTTATATGGTCCATTTTTTGACATTTCATTTAATTTTACTTGATTCTTTGATGATTATTATTGATATTATTGTAATATCAATCTAATGTTAAGTAACTTTAAATGAAATATCAAAAAATAGACCATACATGTCATTTTGCAATAAAATTAGAATCACAGTAATTTCGAATATGCCACCAAAAACTGTAAGATTACAGGAATCTTCTGTTTCGGCTGTTGGCGAAGTTCACAACCATCTGATTTGTATTAGAGGTACTGACGGGACTCTCAAGGTGGCGCCACCCATACAAATAGAGGGCGCCACGAGTGAATTTCCCATCTATAAGTATTTTTTTTATCTATGCCTTTAATCTCATTTTGAAGATCCGCCGTTGGCAAGCATTGTTTTCTTCATTGTATTATACAGTTATTTTAATATTAATTTGTAGAAAGATATTTTTGTGATTGTGTTTATTAAAACATCAACATTTTGGTTCAGTATTGTATTCTTACCACTTTTCATACAATTCCTAATAGCGTTTTCGATTGATAAAAATGTGTGATCTAATACATTATCCAGCTCACTGATGAATTAAAATATATTAGTAACTATTTCTATCAATTGAAAATGAAAAATGAAAAAATAATAATTTAAATAAATTTCAAAAATCCCGTTTCTTCTAGCAGCAGCGCTGGAGCGACAGGTCGAATAACTAAAATGATTAATATTATTAAGGGGCATCTACCAAATTCGACCTTGCACAATTATGCTTTGTATATTTTTTTGTTTCCCTACGTCCTCACGTTTAAGTTCACATAACGAAAATTTTATTAGAAATTAAGCTCCGCAACATGTAGGTAGCCAAGCGGTCCAAGCGGATTTTGGTTCACGTACTACTCTATAAGCTTCGTCGGTACTGAACTGGGAGACCGCCGAAACAGGCGAGCGTTGAACGGCACGCGACTACCGAAAGCGAGCGATGGATTTTTATCCGATATTTTAGTAGTAGCAGCCAAATTTCAATAAGGAATTCTACGGACTTAAGTAATTTGAGGATTCTGAGATTTTTATATAGTATTCATAAAGCTTCAAATTAGATTTCTTATCAATTAGTTTTTCCATTTAATCCATATTTAATTCTTTACAAGGGCTCAAACTTTGCTTAATATGTGTAATTACCTCATGATTCGTATTTTTTTCAACAAAATTTGGTTAGCATTTCCAAGTTTTTATTCGATGAGAACTCTAAGTTCAACATTGATCTACATGATATATTTTTTTCTTAATTTTCAATACATCCATTACCTTAAAATTCTTTGCCAAAAATATTTCGATATTTTCTCAAATCGCTGCCGATAGATTCCCCTTAAGGAGAGAGGGTCTTCTATTTTTATTTATTGGAAACCTATGGGTTGTATATGTAAATGTTACGGTAAAAGTAGATATTGCAGCAAATGTACACATTTTTCGGTAAATGTGCATTCAACTAACATTTACAATTTGAAAGTAGGAAAATGTACATTAAATTCACAATGACCATGTCGTTTTGATAAATGTGAGAAAAATATAATCATTTCTTCCTTCCCCTTAAAAGATAACCAATACTTTGTAATGAATATTAATATATTCAAGAAATGGAAGGGAATATAATCATTTGATTCTCCCTTCCCCGTAAAATATCCAATACTTTGTGATGAACATTAAGTTATTCAAGAAGGAAAATCATTGGAATTACCCTTCCCATTTTTGAAAAATATCCAATACTTTGTAACAAGCATATCAAGTGATTCAAGAAGGGAACGGCTAATCTAATGATAATATTCCATTTTCCTTCTTGAATAACCTAGTGTGCATTACAATGCATTCATCACTAAAGCAGTGCGATCAACATTTCTTGTTCGGAATCAAACTTAAAAAACAATAAGAGAAAGAAATATATTTACTATAAATATTTTTTTACTGCAACAACATTTTTAATTCATTTGTATTCCAACTTAGGTATCTTAAAACGTGAAGGCAAGAGTACACATTTGCCGGGAAATGTACTTATAAATTATATTCAGTTCACATATACCTACCCAACTTTTTGGGAAATGTACCTACACATTTTACGGTAAAAGTGTACATTTCCCAAGAGTGTACATTCACCGTAACATATACAGTGCCGTCATAACGAGAGATTCGTTCCTACAAAATGGAGTGAACGAACGAATCCATTTGGAATCCAACGATTCCAGACCATAAAAATAAAAATCAACGTGAATTTTCTCGAAAAATAATCCGAAATTATTCCAAAGCTTTCACAAATTGTATTATAACACTGAGCCATCATTTCGGTTATGGGGTTATTTTATTACATGTGCTAGTGGCTACGAATGAGACTGGAAGGGTAACAGCGAAAGAGAAGTAGGTCAGGTCGGGAACTCCTCTCGAGGCCGTATAATACTTCCTCACGCCAAATCGATGTCGATCCTGTTCCTTTAACGAAATCCTCTCAACGTTTTGTTGGTTTTCTGTATTTAGTGACAAAATGGATTCTAGAGCAGAAATGAAAAGGCAATTTTGATCTTGGAGTGTTTAATAATATTTTCCCAATGGAATTCAACACTAAATATAGGGAAAATAATATGGTTCAAGCTCTTTTCAAAAAAGTATTACTAGCACTTGGACACGGTATGCCACTATTACGGAGTAGTAAACATCATTTCTGATTTTGAAAATAGACTTTTTTCGTAAATCACTATGACATTTTTACAATCTAGACAAAATTACTGGAAAAAAAGTGAAGATTTCTTTTCTTACTGTAAGAAAATGATATTCCCTTCCATATTCGTACTTTTCTCTGGATTTCTTTGGCAATAATTTCAATGAAGCAGTATTCACTGTCTCAACCAGCTCTAGAGGAGTCCCAGAAATGATAAATTCATCATCACTTATCATTTTACCTTCGAGAACACCTGCAGAAATTTAATTTTTTCACGACAACCTAGATAAATGTTCATTTTATAACCGTAACTTCAATCATAAACAAGCACATTTTGTACAGAATTTCATTTTTGCATCGGCTGCTAGGCAAATTGTTGCTAAGCAACAAATGCGAAATGGCATATTATTTCGTGTTTGGTCTAGGATCACTCTAAAATCACGACGACTACGGCTTGTCAAAGTATGACGTCCAGCGACAAATTGATGAAATGTCAGCAGATCGTTTCTATCAAAGTTTTAGTAGTAAACGAGTAATTTCATAGTTGTTTTCTATAAATACATTTTTATAGGTTTCTATATACACAGAAGTATCTATTAGAAATAACAATAAAGAAAATATTCACATATTTCTTCAATTTATATTTTAATTCTGACAGAAAGCTCATTAGCGGCGAATTCGAAGTAATGAAATATTATCAGTTTATTTCTTTCAAAGTTTTTGCAATGTATGCATGTATTAAACGTGAACGATCGTCTCGCTAGGAAAATACGCCTCTGTATTCCAAGCAGAGGTTTATGCAATACTTGCGTGTGCATGGGCTAACAGTATGAGAGCCTACAACAACAGGCAGATCAGGATCTACAGCGACAGCCAAGCCGCCCTTAAAGCACTTCAGAGCTATAGGGTGACATCTCGGCTAGTATGGGAATGCGGCGAAGAACTTAGAAGACTGGCGACTCGGAACAGTGTAACACTGGAGTGGGTACCAGGTCATAAAGGAATCGCAGGCAATGAAAAAGCTGACGAACTCGCAAGAGTAGGATCGTCAACTCTGATGAACGGACCCGAACCTGCTGTGGGCATCCCCAGATGCTTAACCAGGTCATGGTTAAAAGGGTGGTTGAAAGAACAACACAAGAAATACTGGAAGAATACGACTGGGCAAATACATGGGAAGAAATTCATAAAAGAACCATCAGAAAAAGTAACGAAAGAACTGCTCTCAATGAGCAGGAACAAACTGCGCACCACTACGGGGCTACTTACGGGACACTTTCCCACAAAGGAGCACCTAAACAAAATAGGGCTGTACAACGGAGACCTTACATGCAGAAGATGCAAAAAGGATACCGAAACAGCTCTGCATATACTATGCAACTGTGAGTCGCTGGACCACAGAAGGCAGAAACTTTATGGTAGAACCCAAATGACTCCAGAAGACTTCTACAATCAACCAGCTAAGAACCTGTATGAGCTAATACAGGGAACGGATTGGCTGAATAGGTTGTAGTCAGAACACTAGGAGTATCCACAATAAGCCCAGGAGGCTGAGGTGGTACCGGCGAAAGGACGGCTCCGAAGGGAAAAAAAAAATGTGAACGATATGTTGTCATAGAAGAAGTATAGTATGCAATTCGCAACAAAATGGACAACATTTTGTGCTCATTGCATAATAAACTATTATGTGCGTCAAGTTTGACAATTCAACCTCAATACGTTTTCATAGTAACCCAAGTAATTTTTTTACGAATTTCAAAGCACCATTTAATTGTGAATGAAATTATTTGCGATTTATTCAAAATTAATTAATATCTGTCGAATTTTATAAAATTTTTGGAAAAATAGTATGTTTACCGATTAAGGATCTGTTACAGTTTACTGTAGTGTTATTATTCCAGATCCGAGTCAACGAAATATTATGAAATGTTCTTTATAAGCAACCATTTTATAATGTTTGAATTTAAGGGTCATCTACCAAATTCGACCTTGCACAATTATGCTTTGTATATTTTTTTGTTTCCCTACGTCCTCACGATTAAGTTCACATAATGAAAATTTTATTAGAAATATGAAAGCTCCGCAACATGTAGGTAGAGCCAAGCGGTCCAAGCGGATTTTGGTTCACGTGCTACTCTATAAGCTTCGTCAGTACTGAACTGGGAGACCGCCGAGACCGGCGAGCGTTGTATCAACAATGGAACGGCACGCGACTACCGAAGCAGAGAGACAATGTCATAGAAGGATAGAAAAGCGGGAGATGGATTTTTATCCGATATTTTAGTGGTAGCAACCGAATTTCAATAAGGAATTGTACGGTCATAAGTAATTTGAGGATTCTGAGATTTTTATATAGTATTCATAAAGCTTCAAATTAGAACTTCTTATCAATTAGTTTTTCCATTTAATCCATATTTAATTCTTTACAAGGGCTCAAACTTTGCTTAATATGTGTAATTACCTCATGATTCGTATTTTTTTCAACAAAATTTGGTTAGCATTTCAAAGTTTTTATTCGATGAGAACTCTAAGTTCAACATTAATCTACATGATATATTTTTTCCTTAATTTTCAATACATCCATTACCTCAAAATTCTTTGCCAAAAATACTTCGATATTTTGTCAAATCGCTGCCGATAGATTACCCTTAAGGAGCTAATGAAACAGAAATACAAAAAATTAATATACACATAAAAGCGTTAATTGGGAAAACATATCAAAAACAAAAAACTTTTACAATATTGACTACTGTTATTAAAAGTAATTAACAAATTAATTGATTTTAAACGCCAATAAACCGGTTTGCGTCCACTGGTAACACGATCAGTGATAATTTTATTGACCTATGTCATCGTCATCTGCTATTTTTAACAAACTATAATAATTTGAATATTTTTTATTTTGGTTTGTTCATTGACGATTTTTGTTACGTAACATTATTTAGTTAAACATACTGTGACCAAACCAACTTGAATTCGAAGATAAAATTATGTTACACAAATGACGATGTCATTATTTAATTCCTGTCGTTTTATACATAGGAGTACTATGAATATATTATACAAGGTGTTGTGATATTCGACTGCCTTGTTCAGTGCTGGCTTTAGCCGAAATTGTCGTTCAGCGCCCTTTACTCGACGCCTTCACTTTACCTAAATTATAATCTGGCTTCATGAAAAATAAATAATAATTATGATTTTTTTAATAAAAGTTTCACTTGCGTCGTGGTTTCTTAAAACCACACAATGTTTTTTTTTAATTAGGTTTTTCAAAATGTCTCACGGGCCGGATCAAATCATACAGCGGGCCGCCTGTTGCCCGCCCATGTACTAGTAGAGCGACCGCTGTTCTGGCTCTGAAAAATTCGGAAGGTTAACCTAAAATGTGTATACTTTTGTCTCAAGATAAGTGGAAATTGTGTTTATATGATAATAAGTAATTGGTTTTACCTCGTACATGATGTAGTATCATAATAATATGTAAATCAATTTACGAAAATAATCCAGTAACAAAAAGAATGACGTAATCGCATAAAAATAAAATTAAGTGACCTTGGAAAGTAGTACCATCATAAAGTAGTTTACGGAATTGCATATTTGTAGATAATTAACTGTTTCTTTTTGTTTGTGAACCTGTCAGTTATCACCTTATAATTGAAACTTGACCGCGCTAAATGGAAAAAAATGTATTTTTTTTTTCTAGGAAACGTGATGTGAAAATTGCTGTACTTTATTGTTTTATGTTTAAATTTATTATATTCTGTCGTAAAATTGTGTTAATAATAGGCTTTTACCAAGTAGTAGTCAAGATAGTTATAAACGATGAGGAAAGAACTGGTGTATTTAAAGTAACATTAAATTCAGGGCAATTACCATCGTTTCGTCCGATCGTAATGGTCGACTATCTTTAACAAAAGTAAAAAGGGATATACGACCTATGAAGTATTGGCTAAAAATCGATGTTTTCTTGCTTTAAAAACCAAATTATTCTTTGAGCTGTTTGAGAAAATGATTTGTCAATCAGCAGTAACAGTTCTTTGATCATGCTGAGAAATTGTTGCTATGTGAATAACCGCTTTCAAGTCGTCACCAAATTTTTTTCTAAACTCGTTGCCAGATCAAAGTTATGTTTTTTTAATTGGATCGCCCTATATTTCACTACTAGACATATTGTATAGTATAGTCCTTGACGAGTACCTATATAATATTTTTGGAACTTTAGTTCTTTACGTCAGGTTATGTTTGAGCGACCGGGGGTCGCAACGCAAAAGATCTGACTGTTACGTTATGTTACGTTGCTTCGTTATGTACCTTGCTTGCGTGTGCTCTCTCCTGAGTCTCACTCTCGTTTACGAAGCAGCGATTCATATGCTTCGGCCGGGAATCGAACCCGGGCTGCCCGCGTGGAGGGCGAGCATTCTACCACTGAACCACCGACGCTATATTGAAATTCTATGCAAAGCTGGTGATCTACTTGAATTTTTTCGGATAAATTTCTACTATTATTTCCATAATTTTTTTTGCGCGATTGATCTTTTTTGTTTATTTGCAGCATCGGTTTTCAGGACGGTAGGTTGTGTTTACTGGTTTCCAAGTTTAACACGTCGGTAAGTGATTTACTTACCGTTCAGACGTCGAAAAGTAATAAATAGCATAAAAACAATTTCACCAAAATGCAAAATATATTTTAAACTGATCGAGAAGTATAAATGTCACTTTCGACATTTCGTTCATTTCGAAGAAATTTAAATTATTTTATTCGGAATTTATTTCAATACGATCGCGCAAATAATGGTATAAGCATCTCGAACGTTAAGGGTAATTACAACGTTTGCATGTAGATTCCTCTCGTAAAATTGGACAAAATGATATGAGGATTAAGGGGTCTAGCACATTTACTTTTCGAAATACAGGGTGTTGAAATTTTGAAAACTTGAATGTTTTAATTCGATAACTTTAAAATGGATGGATAAATTGATTTGACATTTGGCAGGTTGTTTTTAAATGTAAAAGGGCATATTTTGATAGAAATAGTAGTTTGTGCAACTAGTGCGTGGATATGATGGCCATATCGCACGAGGACGAAGTTTGAGCACGACGCCGTAGGCGGAGTGCTCAATCGTTCGAGTGCGATATGGACAATCCACACGAATCGAACAGCATATTTTTTCTACGACCCACTTCAGAAAAAATCTAGAAAAAAAAATTTTTATAAACTGTAATATAACTTCAAATTGAAAATTTAACAATTCAATTTTATGTTTCCACTAATTTTTGTGTGGTAAACGTACAGTTCTTGAATGTCCAATTTGTATAATGCTACGGTTTCCCTTTTTAAATATACGATGCTGTTATAAGTAGATGTTGCCAGTCGGACTCCCTCATGAAGGGTACCGTACCATTATCTATAATAATGAATATTCTTCTAAATATTTCAAACGTCTACCTGTTGTCCTTATTAATATCAAGCAGAATAATTATTTAAAAATAAAATTAACAATAAAAAAAACTACCGCGTGAGAGTCTGGTTTGCTTACTACTCGACCACCGAGGAATATGCAAATTGTTTATCTATAACGTCAGATGTATTACATAATTTTTGCTTAAGGAACTAAATTTCTTACCGTGTGTCCCGCGACACGTTCTACCCTTTTATGACTATATCGTATTGTGATCGATACTTGACAAGTGTGCAAGTTTTAAATTAATCTGAGCGTTCAAAGTGGGCGAAAAACGAGTTTAAAGGTTGCGTTACAAACAAACATACATACTGTATAGGATAAGATTGATCTTTTTATAAAAATGTGTCAATATGTGTCAACTGTATCAAATGTGATAGATTATGAAGTTTCTTGTCAATTATTTTATACAAAAAAATAGAAGAATAATGCCTCATTCAAATGATTATTTGGGTCCTAAGCTTAAATAAACCAATAAAATAATTTTAATTTGAAAATAAGGGTCATCTGAAAAGTAAGAGAAGGTGGCGTTGCTGAAATAAATAGAGTATCTTCTTTGGAAAATTCAGTAAGAAAAGTAAAATAAAGTTTGATATTCAGAAAATATATATAAATTAAAGAAGTAAAACTAAATATGGAAGTTTCAAATTATGGAAATATGAATGGGAATAAAAAATACATTGGATGAATTGAAACATTAAAAGCTATTCACAAAATTTAAGAGAAAAAAATAGGATAATAGAGAAGAAGTTTCGTATTATATGGAGAATTAAAATTATGCATGGAGGAAAGAAATAGGGAAGTAAATTTCAAATAATTCAAATTGGACATTAATTTAACATATCAAAATTAAAGGGTTTTTATCGTAGTGGAAAATGTTAATTAACAATCAGAATAAGAATAATAATATATTTGGAACAAATACAAAATTCATCAAAATAATCATAATTCTTGATAAATAAAATAACTGTAATTTAAATACTAAATTTGGATGTAGGTAATGTAATTTTCATTGTAAAATATAATTCCCTAAATTTGAAAATTTTGACAATTTTATGAAAAAAAAATTAGAACCACGAACTGAGTAAGATCAACAGCCTGGGACAAGAATTTAAAAATAATATCCTAAAAAAGAAAATCAATACAAGTGTATCGTGTAGAAATTTTTCCAAAAAAATTATCAAGCCGGTTTAACCTAGAACAAACTAGTTTGGTCAGTAACTATTTATCAAGCAAATTAATGTATCATTTATAACTCTACACTTTTCTACACATCTCCAGCAAAGGTATGCTTTTGATATTCGGTGATGTAATTATTTAAATGAGCTCGAAGACCTGCGATATATTACGATTTTCACTAACACTTCCGTTAAAGAATCCACTGTTTCGTAGATATTTCATTCTACTGAATATAACCATAATGTCAAGTCTAGTGATTTATCGCTTTACAAAATATTTACATCTTCACCAATCGTCAGACAGTAAAATTTTCAATGAACGTTATTATGAAGTACTTTTGCTTTCAATTACTTCTTTAATTTCGTCTAAAAATAACTTTCTACGTTGCTATGATGCAAATTCGCATCTGTATTTATAAAATAAAACCATAAGATATTTAGAGTGTTTCATAGTAGATATATTGAAAGTTACAAAGTTGAAAAAAATGTAGTTGTTTTTACTGCAAGCCGTATCCTGTT
>CAJUYG010003926.1:0-18709 GCA_910591675.1 Galerucella calmariensis | reverse complement strand
AAACTTTGCTTTATATATGTATTTTTCATATTTTTTTCAACAAAATTAGGTTAGCATTTCAAAGTTTTTATTCAATGAGAACTCTAAGTTCAACATTAATCTACATGATATATTTTTTTCTTAATTTTCAATACATCCATTACTTCAAAATTCTTTGCCAAAAATACTTCGATATTTTGTCAAATCGCTGCCGATAGATTCCCCTTAACGCTTTTTGACGTATATGCAAAAAAATTTGAGGTTGGGGGTTTTTTGATATGAGAAATCATAATATAGGGCATGTCCACAACAGTTGACAGTTGACAATACCTTGGTGGTAAAACTATAAACAATAGACACGATGAAAAATTATCAAACAACAAACAATTATTAACATAATATATTATTTATTATTAAATAAGCAAGCTAAACAATCCCCAAATCTTAATGCTTTTAGAGATAATCACATTGCAACCAACCAATGAAGACTCCTAAGCCATAACTATACCTATTGGAATTTAGCTTGTTAATAAGTTGGTATAGTACGGTGAAATTATACACATTATATACCAGTATTCCAGAAACTGTCCAGACAAACGCAGACAGATATTACGTTTGAAAAATGTAGTGTGTACGATAATGTTACGAACTCAAGTCATTCAGAAGCCGGTCCTGTCGCAAACTATGAATGCGACCTTCCTAGAAAGGTTCTCCAAGAGGTAATGTTCGAGACTGTTCTCGAACAGCGTAGGAGGCGGTGAATCCAAAAAAGTTCTAGAGATTCGAGGGACTATATATACGCGGGTTTTTGAGTGAGTCGAGGAGTTGTTCAGTATACAGTGAATCGGTAAGCAGTTTCAGTATACAGTGAGTGAACAGAAAGTGATTATAAATAGTGTTGAAGATAAATTAGGACAATTATTTTACCGAGTGTAGATAAATTAGTAGACATTAAGTAGCGTGTATATAAATTAGGTTTATTATAGTGTGTAAGTGTTTCTTTAATAAATCATTAGTAATTAGCCATAGTGAGTGTATACTTTTATCCCACGGTAAAAACTGATTAAATAAATAAGAAAAACAGTACAATAATAATTTTTTTTAGTATTAAGATGAACAATATTAGGGTATAGTAAAAGTTAACATGAAAAATATGTATGGAACTTTCAATATTTAAAAATAATAATAATTATTAAAAATAATGTTCAATTAATAATACAACTTTTAGAATCGAATAAATTAATCTGCCGCTCCTTAATATCATCTACATATTCAAACAATAACAAAGACGGCTCCTAAAGTTCACGAACGAGAGATTCTTCATTTGTTTCTCAGATTGTGCCGATGTCATGTGATTATCACAGTTAGCTGTGATATCTACCTTAATCTGATATCTTAACAATAGTTGAATATCTCAGACAATCAGTTGTTCAGTGTCTAAGTGTAAGAGGTTTTCTAATGCTATCTTAATATTTAAGTTTATTCAGTTAGTTGATGATATAATGCTGTGATATAATATAATGCCTTGAGTAACGAACGAAAAAAGTTGTATAGAGTGTCGTGGAACGAAATATTAGTTGATATTACAGTTGATAACAACTGTAAAATCGAAAAATTTTGTGTTTTTGGGGGTATTTTGGTCTAGAAGCATAAATTTAAACAAAATTTCAAAAGAAGATAAAAAATGGGAAACATTTTTTACTACCCATTTTTTTATGATTTTTAACAATTATTGCTTCTCCTAGCCAACTGAAAAGTTGAAATTCTTTATTAGTGCAGCTTGGATGATTCCAAAACTCACTCGCTGCGCTCCCTCGTTTTGGAAACTTCATCCGCGTGAATAATAGTTAAAAAAAACAAAATTCGTCGAATTACAGGCAAATGAAGGGCTACAAAAAAAGACACACCCTATTTGATATAATTCCAGCCCTTGTAGTAATCTGAAACAAAACAATTTGAGCAATTCTCAATCAGAAGATGTCGCTATCATTTTATCGCAAAAAAACAATTATCAAAATTGTTCTTTATTTTTTCCCCCTTTTTTTTACTATTTCGAATATTTCAAATTTTAAAGGAATCGTTGGGGTTGAGATATCATGTCAACCAGTTCGAAAAAAAAGTATTTAGTTATAGAATTAAAAGAAAATATAGATGCACTGTATGTAAGTAACCTTATTGATGGCCTTACTTGTATAAGTAATTAGACGAACAAGCAGCTAGGCAGGTTCTACGTTGATTTAGAACGTTATTGTCTGCAACAAAGGCCAATTGATGGCGCCTTAGTAGCAGTGTGTACTGAATATCTAGTACCGTTTATTTTGCGCTTAATTATTCTTTAATGATATCGCAACTAACTACCTGTAGTTGAAAACGATGAAAAGTGCATTGAAGATCGATAAAAGTGGATATATTCCGTATTCTAGCAAAAAAATTAGGTATTGTCCAACTAGAAATAATAACGAGTAGGTACAAAGAAAATTATTATCCTTTCATCAATTTATTAAAAAAGTGTTCAAATGTTTTTTCTTTGTACAATTTGGTTTAGTTGAATTGGATTAAATAAATGTTTTTTTCAACGAGACAATTCAACTTTTTTTCCCATGCAGATACTTTATTAATCGTAACACTGCTTCTGTGAACTATTATCTATTAATAGACTACTAATTTGGGATAGCTGCATCAGTTAGCTTTGACAGTTCCAAGAACCAATCAAATTCCCTCATTTTCTATCATATGGACAATTTCACCCAATGATGTCAACATTACACTTATTACAGACCATGGACTATTTTCATTTTGGTTGCTATGGACACATATTGATTTATTTCGATTTTGAAGTTTCAAATATTTAATATTTCGAAATGTCACGATTTGTTTTAGCTCTGTATTTTTCCTGTAATTAGCAAAAAAATTTCCTTCCAAATAACCCTCGGACATTGATAAATGCTCAAAAATTGTATGACAACTTTCTCAAGCTTGTGGCTTGTAGGCAACAGACCTCCGCCTATCAGAAGTATAAAACTAAAAAAAAAACAAGAAAACCCAGGCCCAAACCCGGTTGATCAAAGTGTAACTATGTATAGAAATATCAAAAAATGAGAAATAGAAAACAAAAAAACCCAGCACCTAACCCAATATTGAAATAAATATGTAAATATCAGAAATATCAAACTAAAAAAAAAACAAGAAAACCCAGGCCCAAACCCGGTTGATCAAAGTGTAACTATGTATAGAAATATCAAAAAATGAGAAATAAAAAACAAAAAAACCCAGCACCTAACCCAATATTGAAATAAATATGTAAATATCAGAAATATAAAACTAAAAAAAAAAACAAGAAAACCCAGGCCCAAACCCGGTTGATCAAAGTGTAACTATGTATAGAAATATCAAAAAATAAGAAATAAAAAACTAAAAAACAAAAAAACGCAGCACCTAACCCAATATTGAAATAAATATGTAAATATCCGAAATATAAAACTAAAAAAAACAAGAAAACCCAGGCCCAAACCCGGTTGATCAAAGTGTAACTATGTATAGAAATATCAGAAAATGAGAAATAAAAAACTAAAAAAAAACAAAATAACCTAGCCCCTAACCGGGCTTCGAACCTACGACCTCTGAGCTGTAAGCTCGGGCGACGCTGTAGTGGAACGCGTTTGATGCGATAATTACAGTCAAGCAAGGTCGGACATGGTTAGTACTTGGATGGGTTACCATGACAGGGAAAACCATCGTATAGGGCCCGTACAGCCCGCAGCGAAACACTTTAGACTACTAGAATGCACTTTAGACTACTAAGGTGAGTAGCATATCACAGCTCGCAAGCATTATACCAATGAGCACGAGGTATACTGTAGATATGCCGCCTTTCGGAGGAGACGTAAAACCGAGGCCCCGAGCTCATGGATGTTGCGCTAGTTAAAGAACGCTACCACTGGTTGGAACACTAGTGGGTTCGCCAAAATTTCCGGTTAGGGGTGCTCCCGGCGTCGGTGATTAGCCTCAGTCGCAGAAATAGACCGACGTTAAATAACAGAATAAAAAAAAAGTTGTAAGCTCCATACTCTACCAACTGCGCTAATCGGCTCACATTCAGTCACATCGAATAGAAGGTTAAAGGCTGTTTGGACGCATGCGCACCTCAACTACTAAATTTGACGTGGTGGGTGGAGCCGTGTTGTATGTTTACCCTTCCTCACAGAGTTACCACTAGCGCCCACCTTGGCTGCAGGTATGAGCTAGCACTCAAGGCGCGCGCTTTTTGAATTTTTTAGCTTTTAGCATACGCGTAATATTGTACAATATTTACAATTGAATGATTTTGCACTTCAATATTTGTTTTTTAGCCTTTCAAGCCAAGTCTTCAAAGACTAGGAAATAACAGTATTGAGCTAAATTATTCATTCTATTCCATTTAAGAACTAATTGTTAATTACAGCAGCAGCAACATTGAGCGTACCTAATTATAACAATATAACCTTGATTTTCCCTTTCTTGTTTTATTAAAACTGAAGGAGTAATTTGTACTCCAACTTTGACTTATTGTGTTTTCTTTTTTTTAAAGAAGCCGTCCCTTCCCCGGCAACACCTCATCCTCCTTGGCTTACTGTAGATCCTCTTAGTGTTCTGACTAGCCTATTCAGCCAATCCGTTCCCTGTATTAGCTCATACAGGTTCTTTGCTGGTTGGTTGTAGAAGTCTTCTGGAGTCATTTGGGGTCTTCCACACAACTTCTGCCTTCTGTGGTCCAGCGTCTCACAGTTGCATAATATGTGCAGAGAGCTGTTTCGTTGTCCTTTTTGCATCTTCTGCATGTAAGGTCTCCGTTATACAGCCCTATTTTGTTCAGGTGCTCCTTTGTGGGAAAGTGTCCCGTAATAAGCCCCGTTAAGGTGCGTAGTTTGTTCCTGCTCATTGAGAGCAGTTCTTTCGCTACTTTTTCTGATTGTTTTTTTATGAATTTCTTCCCAAGTGTTTGCCTGGGCGTATTCTTACAGTGTTCATCGTGCTGTTCTTTTATCCACCTTTTTAACCATGACCTAGTGGAGCATCTGGGAACGCCCACAGCTGGTTCGGGTCCGTTCATCAGGGTTGACGATCCTTCTCTTGTTAGTCCGCCAGTTTTTTCATTGCCAGCGATTCCTTTGTGACCTGGGACCCACTCCAGTGTTACTCCGAGTCGCCAGTTCTTCGCCGCATTCCCATACTAGCCGAGTGCTACTCGCATTACTTTTTACAGTATCTATACCAGCTCTGCAAAGCACTAATTATTATTGAAATTATTATTTCAAAATTTATTTCCTTTGATGTTTTACATTTTAGGAATGTGGAACGTTACAAATTAGTACACTCTTATTCTACAAAAGCATTATGGTTGACTGTATTTGTAGATGAATACTCTCACAAATATTAATACGCCAAATTTGCATCATTAATAAACCAAACCATATTTGAACGTGTGAACTTTCTCGATACATAATACACAACACATGCGGATTAAGATTCGATGTTTCGATAACCTTTTCAAAATTAGCGGAGTGTATCCGAGAATATCATCCTATTTGGTGGTAATGTAATTTTCAATCGGTTATATCAGAACCGTATATTTGGAAATTGTTAGCGTATTGAATATAGATATTAATTAATAATTCAGATAATTCTTTCGACTATAAAACTAACACAGGTTGTTCTCAGAACTAAACACGAATGACATACATAATAACGTAATTATATCTTGTTGGCTTTTGGATGTTCAGAATAATTAAAAAATAGTATATTTGATTTATATGTGAGCCATTTCGACATCGCTCTCTTTTGATTTGTCTGAAACTTTTCTGTTCACTTATTTCATACCGTCTGGAATTTTATTCTGTTTATCTAAAGCGAATCGCGTTTTTTAACAATTTCTTCACTTGGGGCTATATATACATTGATGTGATTTCAGTGTCAGTTACATTCTAGGATCATGCTCTCAAGCTTCTGAACGGAGAATATCTAGAGTTCATACTATACAATACCCTTCTTGGTGTGCATCAATGATTGTTAATGGAAAAAAGGCAGGCCTGGGATTAATAGTAATCAAAATATCACATTAATGAACCGTTTGAATGTATTACAAACGTTAATCCTCTTTGACGTAAAAAATTTGATTAGTTGATGTTTAGAATACGCACAAGCGCGACCTATCAATCGGGAGAAATTACCCCATTCAAAATAGGATGCAGACGTACCTTTGATATTGGCAATGTGTCTTCTTCTAAAGTCCCACTGACAGTTCTCGTCAGGTCTGTACTTTGTTGTTTACGGTAAATTATTATTTATAATAAGTGAATATTGATATTATTGTTATATTTATGCAAATAATACAAAAATATGCATAGATATATGGAAAAACATCAGCATTTTAAAAATTAGAAAAAGAAGGTAGTAGTTATTAATTTCATAGCCTTTTCGAATTTGGTTGAATACGATCCTGATGATTTTATTTATCAAATTTAAGGTTAGCTATAGGTCAAAATAGCAAATAAAATAAACGACATACCCAAAGCCCGGCTATACGTCACAAACGTCACAAATTTCAAACTTTATTGGTAAATAGTTACTTATTGAAAATAATCTAATGATACGGCTTTGTAATATTTAATACTCAGGTTTTTTTGCCGGTCCAAACCATTTTCTATTTTCTATTTCTATATTTTCGCAATTTATTGTTGACTTTGAAGGAATTGGGCGATTTTCAAATGCCACAATAAACAAACTAATGATTGCATCAGCCGAATGACCTCCAAAATACCTTCTTATAATTTGCACTTTTTCGCAGGTTAAGTATGTTAATGAAGGCATATTGTAAATGTTTTATTTCCAAATACAATGACATGCGCTTCCAACGTGATCAACGTTTGTAGCGAAAAGACCTAGGAATATCTGTTTAAATGTGGATTCTCTCTGTTAAGGACACTGTTGCCGGATGAAAGTGCTTAGTTTCACCTAATAGTGCATAAGTTCGAAAAAAAGTCAACGATAACGAGACAAAAATATCATTTGTACAAATTAATCTGCGTTTCTGGCAACAGCGATTAGAATAGAGGGGCAATGAACATTCGGCCAGCCTCTGGAACTAAGTACACGCCCTCGATGACCGCGCACAATTAATCTTTCTCTCTCTTCCAAGCTGTTTTCCTTGTCGTACTTGTGTAATTCGCAAGGTTCGAAAAGTTTTTTCGCAATCTGTATAAATACTTGAAAGAAATAGGCAAATTTTTGTTGTTTGTTATTTAAATATGAATTTTATTCAAATGAGAAATAGAAAATTGCGATCCGCGACCTCCAAATACTCAAATTTTGACTAGGTCTTTGTTTTGACATCCTCTCTGAAAGAATTTGCCGACCATTTGAAGAGTACATTTTTTTCTATTTTTGCCATTAGTTCTGCTCCTAGAATTATTTGAAGTTTTATTGAATATTGTGGACGACTGAATATATTTCATGTAATTCAAATTTAAATTATGTAGGTACCCATTTAGAGTTTTGGAAAAAAAATTATTAATTAATTATTATAAATGTAATTATATTTTAAATAAGGCAGTTCTGTTCCCGGATAATTGGTGAAATTACTGAACCTTTAAATCCATTAATAAAGAAAAAAATTATTACCGAGCTTAATAATTATCCATATAAGAGCCTTGGTTTGTCAAATACTTGATGTACGTTCTCGACGGGATTCCAAGAATTCTTCAGTCTTTTAACTACGAAGCTCTCATAAAGGCATTTTCACCGCATTTGTATCTTTGCTAATATCCTTAGTAATTAGAAGATTTTTTCCACTTTGATTTAATTAGGAATGGGTTTAATTTGGTAAATCGTTCACAAGGCACATTCCAATCTTGTCACGTCAAACAATATCTTTCAGTTTCTTGTGTGTATATTGACCACACCAGTCGCATTAAATTAATAGTTAACAACAAAATATAATAATCAGTAAAATACAATACTTTTCAAATAATTAGTTCTGAATAAATGAAATTGAATTTAGATATTTTATACTGACGGAGGAAAATGAAATAATGGGAAAATGGAGGCAATATTTCCACGAATTGTTCTGTATCTGTATCTGTAGAGTAGGGATGGTGAGTGTAGGCTCACAGCACTTAGGTCACATGTGATCCATTGTACCTACATCCTCCCGAAGAGTTGTCCTCCAAGATCAGGGGCTCCCAACCTTTTTTTGTCTACTGCCCACTTTAAGAATAAATTATTTTTTAACGCCCCTTTTTTTAAACATACTTAAAAACCGCTAAGTACCTATAACTGATTATTGAAACGCAACTTTATAGTATTCGGACAGAGTATCTTTTATTGAAAATAAAACAAAAATAATCAATTCTTATATAAAAACTAATGACGTGAAGGTTGAATCTGATGCTGTTCAATAAGTTTTTTGACATCAGGTTCCAATTTACTCAAAAACAGCATCAAGTCGCCACGTTCGGTAACACGCAAACGATTTCTCTTTTTAGTAAGCAGCGTTGCCACAGCACTAAATCCACGTTCACACAAATATGACGATGGGAATGCTATCAAGAATCGTTGAACAATTGACCACAATCCAGGGTACAATTATTGCGGGATCGGTTTTTGTAGCCAAAATTACATCTGGCAGCACTGATAGGATTGCATAAGCACGCACCAACAGGAATAAGACAAACGTGCATAAACTCGTTTATCTCATTCGACGCCCAATCGTACTCGACAAGCAAGAACAAGTATTATAGAACCAGCCGATTGATACAGGAATGTACAAATCGGATTATTCAACAAAAACTTGTTAAAACATGATTGCCCGCGGTCTATTATATCGAACCGAGTTTGAGCTATATATTAATTAATATTAGTTGATGTTCACAAGATGTAGTCGAGAGTCGAGAGCTCAGTCGGTGTCTAAGAGTCTTCCTAGCTAGGTAGATGAAATTATAAATCGACCCCAAAGCCCTACACAACGCCCCCTTTTTTTTCTGGGTCTCTTACCGCCCCCTTTAGGCCTGCAGCGCCCACAAGGGGGCGCTATCGCCCACGTTGGGAAAGACTGTCCTAGATCATCGTCCATCCTGTCCTTCCCAGGAAGGTGGACAGGTCACTAGGAGACATCTCCTTTATATCGGCAGGTGTAGGCCAAGACTCACCGAACACACACTCTCTTATTGACGATAACTCCGGACACTCGCATAAGACATGCCTGACAGTTTCATCTTCCTGTTCACATATCCTGCATAGAGGTGTGTCCACTAGCCCCATAGTATGGAGGTACTTCCTTAGTTGAAAGTGGTCAGTCAGAAATCCTACTGTTAAACGTAAGTTTTTCCTGGTCATCGCCAAATATTTCTTCAAGAAAACATATTTGTATTCTGTGTAAATTTTAATTTATTAAAATCGCAGAGCGCTTTCGGCTGTTAAGCCATCTTCAGTGCTTACTCGTCAGGTAATTTATACAAGAAACTTTGACAACACATTGACGTCACAAAGTAAAAGATCTTAGGATAACATTAAAATTAAAATGATCCCCTGTTTAGGGGGCTTAGGTTTAAATTTGTTAAAATTTTCTTAGACTGAACTACGAACACGTGTTCGTCTAACGGATGTTGAAGTGACAATTTTAAAATGTTTAATATCTAGATATAATACACCCTAAACAGGGGATCATTTTAATTTTAATTTTAATGTTATCCTAAGATCTTTTACTTTGTGACGTCAATGTGTTGTCAAAGTTTCTTATATAAATTACCTGACAAGTAGGCACTGAAGATGGCTTAACAGCCGGAAGCGCTCTGCGATTTTAATAAATTAAAATTTACACAGAATACAAATATGTTTTCTTGACTTTCTAGTCATGTGTACTCAGCTTTAAAGTATTCACCAAAATATTTCTTCGACGCCAGCTTCCCAAGGTCGCTCAGGGTGATCCTGGCAATACTGTATCCTTTGATCCCATCCCTTCTCTTAAGTATGGAAAGAATTGAGCAAGTAGCACAGAAAGCAATGAAAAGAAATTTGGAATGCGAAGCTGGAAAATAAATGAAGGGAAGACGAAATGGTGACAGGAAAAGAAAATACCCAAATTAATGTAAATCTTAACGCAAAACATCTGAAACAACTACAAAATTTCAAATACCTAGGAGTAAACATCAATAATAAAGAGAACCATGTCATAGGAATAAATACTGGAATAAAAAATGCTTCAAAGGTGTACCATATAGTCTTAAATACTCCTTCATTGGAAAGAAAGAAATCTCGGTTGAAACGAAAATGACTGTATATAGAACTATATTTCTTCCTATATTAACTTTTGGATGCGAGAGCTGGGTACTGACGAAGAGGATGGAAAGCAAATTACAGAGTATGGAGATAAAAAAACTTACGGAAGGTCGCAGGTATTACAGTAGAGACAGAATACGAAATTAAATAGTGAGAGAAAACCTTAATGGTTCACCAGATACGGATAATACAGGATCGATAATTGAAATTAAAATGGTTTGGACACTTAACTAGATTAAGCAACAACATGCCAGTAAAACAAATATGGGAAGCAAATAGACATGAAAGCAGAACCAGGTGAAGACCAAGGAAAACATGGGTCGATAACATAGAAAAAGTTTTGCACAGCAAAGGTGTAACTTTAGCTGAAGCACGAACCAAAGCAAGAAACAAGAACACATGGAGAGCTTTTATATATGATTTTTAAGCCAAATTTGCTCACCTTACAACTTTTTTTTTTATTCTTTTATTTAACGTCGGTCTATTTCTGCGACTGAGGCCGGGAGCACTCTACCCCTAACTCTACCCCTAACCGGAAATTTTGGCGAACCCACTAGTGTTCCAACCAGTGGTAGCGTTCTTTCACGAGTCCAACATCCATGGACTCGGGACCTCGGTTTTACGTCTCCTCCGAAAGACGGCATATCTACATTATACCTCGTGCTCTTTGGTATAATGCCTGCGAGCTGTGATATGCTACTCACCCTAGTAGTCTAAAGTGTTTCGCTGCGGGCTGTACGGGCCCTATACGATGGTTTTCCCTGTCATGGTAACCCATCCAAGTACTAACCATGTCCGACCTTGCTTGACTGTAATTATCGCATCAAACGGGTTCCACTACAGTGCTGGGTCGTCGCCCACCTTACAACTTCGGCTAGATAGGTTATAAATACATTAAAATAATATTCAATATTCTTGAGATAAAGTTCATGTTAGCAATCTATCCATCTAAGATCTAAGCTTTTGTGAGATTTAGTCTTTCTTTGGGAGTTAGATCTATAGACATGTTACAGGTATTGAAGGCAAAAGTTCTGGCTAGGGGTAGAGTGCTTCCGGCGTCTGTAGCAGAAATAGACCTTCGTTGAATAACCAAGGGAAAGGAAAATAATGATAAGTTCTTCTTTCTGATCACAAATATGTAGGTATACTTCTAGTTCTATGTTAGATGCTGCTCTCCTTATTATAGCTTTTACATCATATTGGGAAAATATTAACAAATTATGTATCGCACTAAAAAAACAAAATTTCAACACTCTTCGGCAAATTCCAGTTGATTTATTAATTTTTTTGGTACCTCTATGAGGGGTATCATGCGTTTCCACTTTTCTAGAGCTAAAAGATCTGAGCTTTCTGCAAAAATTTAATGCAGTAATGGTCGCTAAAAACATAGTGAAAAGAGCCAATTACGTTTCCAGTACTAAAACTGCTGCTGATAAAACAGATTTACTAGTATGATATGCAAACCCATCAATAAGCTTTAGAATAAAACCTTCCAACAAAAAAAATCACGTAAAAGTTGATGTTCTGGTGAAAACTCAACAAACAGTTCCGAAGTACAACCGACTTAATTTGTTCTATAGGTAATTACCATTTCGAGACACCCTTTTTCAGTCGATAGATGACATATAAAAAGATATTCGTGACGAATACCGAAGTGTGTGTGTGTTGAGTGTATGATTTCGCAATGAGCCTATTTTTGAGGCGGTACAATGAATTTGTACTTTTAACATGGTAGAATAATTATTATACTTCTTTTTTTTCAGTAGAAGTTTACTAATTAATTGTTCAATTTCATGATATCTAAATTCTACGCAACTAATTATTGTCGTTATTTAGATAGAGTTTACGTGAATTTTAGTTTTCTCTCGAATGTACAAAGCTGATAATATGAAGTAATTACGTTTTTTAGGTGATTTAAACTAAAATATTATTATGAATTTTAACGAATTTGTGCACGGAATTTGTTGACATTATAGATAAATTTTTCGTGGATAATTGTTCACAGAAGTATTTAAATCAATAGTTTTGTCAAAAAATCAATCATTTCATAGTTACAGTGCAATAAAAAACACTAATTATGAATATGGTAAGTTCTATTTTCAACAAAATAAATGTTGAATGTTTGTTGTTTTCTAAAAGGTTTTTCATATTCATTGTGGTCCAGATTCATTATTCGTAAACCGGAGATTTTAGGGAAAGTTCTGAAACCCGTCGATTTTTTTAAATGAGCACTTTGTTCTTTACTTTTGACGGCAATTAGAGGCTGTCAAAAACGATCAGAGGATAGTCGACCATTGCAATCAGCGATAGGAATTAAGCGAAAGTAAACTGGATTTGTGTCACGACCAGTAAAATTATTCTATGATAGTTTCTAACAGTTTCTGATTGAGGTTGGAACAAAACGTCATTGTTAAAATTTTTCGAAATAAAAAAGTGGGTCTTGCAATACAACAATTGAAAAAAATGTTCTTTAAACATTTATTTAACCATACCAATACAGGATGCGGCAGATAAACCGTAAATTAGAAATATATCGTGAACTAAAGGTAACTGAATCATGAAAATTAGAATGAAGGGGTTTTGAGAGTGAGCTATTTAATCAAATTATTGCCATCTACATCATCTCCAGGATGTACATTTTGAGCTAGTGTGTAAGTGTGTAGTGTAACAATAATAGTATATTCCATGACATGATAAATAAATTGTTTGTGACCAAAATGTATAAAGTTGAGTTGTTTGGAAACTGGTATAGGAAATACTGATATAGATCGATAGTGAGCAACGTATTCTTTTGAAATAATGAATCCCATTTGAAAAAAATAAGTTACGCGAATATTTTTTTGGATGCCGTTTTTGTTCCATTTTTTGTTCAGATTTTGACTGCAACCTAAATGATAAAAAAGGTAAATTGTTTGTGTAAACGATGAATCGGTACCTATGTGGTGAATAGATCATGAGGAATTTAAACTTTTATTCAAATTAAATTAAATATTTCATAATTTCTTGGGATAAATAAAAACAAATATTCTTAACGACCGAATAGATATCAACCATTCTCCCTTATTAAACCCATTCACCTAGAAGATAGTTCAGGACTTCTAATAAATAGGTATGTTTCTTTGTTTCAGTTGGGTGTGAAACTAGTGCTGCTTGCTTTCGTTTTAAGCGGTAAGTAATGTGAAAATAATGAGAAATTATTCAAAATAAATTCACCTTCGAATACAACAAGTAGGAGGATATCAATACAGGCTACAAACCATTATTACAATAAAATAAAATACAAGAAATACATTTTTTAGGTATTTTAATAACTGGAAATGCTAATTGACGCCAAATGAAAACTTTGAAAAATATTTGAGACTTTGAAATGAACAGTACGAAAAAAGAAAAACCATTTGATGTTCGATTCAATTTATTAATATTATTGTGACCCTAACGAGATGCTTTTGCTTCATATTCTGCATATTTTTCTTGAAAAGACAGTCTTAGTAGAGAGAAGTTTATTTTTACTCTTTCCAAAAATAATAGGACTGTAGATAACACTTCAAAACAAAATGTTTTATAACATATTTTTCTAACCTAAATTTTACTGTACTAATCATATGACCTTAAGGGCTTATAAAATTGAGCAAAAACAATAGTAGGTATTAAAAACGCCAACCACATAATTATTTATGTAGAAATTGTCGAAACTGATACCAATTTCAAATTTGCTCTAAGTTTGAAAGTAAATTAAAAATAATGGCACATTTATCGGAAAAACAACGAATCGAAATCTTAGTGTTAGTTGGATAGGGTAATCGCAAATGATTCCATGACGGAGCAGCTGATATTCTTACCGATTAAAATCCCTTCCTATGAGTAGATCTACAGAGACGAGAATCATAAACACATTTAACGAAACTGGTAGGGTGAAGGATATCCCAACGTCTAGTAGACCAAAATGTGCAGCTGATGAAGATAAAACTTTTGTTTCTAGATGCTCAAAAAACCCCTAAAATATCTACAAGTGTATTGGCAAGAAATCATGGTATTTGTAGACAGTATATTTATGTGTGTATCTTCGTACAAGGGTGTGACATTAACTGAGACCTAGAAGATTTATTGTGCCTCATACTTCTACTTAGTTCCTCCTTAGTTAGTCTTTGGGACTGGTAGCTCCTTTATTCCTATTTCCCGGGGAAATTTTAGAATATCTGCAGGCTTTAACTTAGGTAAATGTCCCTCTACTATCCAATAGTCGCATAGGTATTGTGCCCTAGGATTCTGAATTGCTGTGCAATTCGCAAGTAGGCATATGGATGGAGGTTTCTTTTTTCTTGCCACAGAATTAACATTTATTTTCTCCACTATTTTGAGTTTTTTCATATGCTCATTTAGGAGACAATGTCCCGTTCGGATTTCTGATGAAACACTTAGTGCAGTTTTACTTTGACATGTGCATTCATTAGTTCTCCCAGCAGAATCTTTGATTGTCTAAGCCCTACTAGATCTTTTCAACGGTAAGATCTTCTCTTTTTTTCGGCTTTGCAAATTTCTTCCAATATTACATTGGACCTGATACCCCAAACGGGTCAAAGTCCCTTTCTTTGCTATTTAATCTACTATTTCGTTTCCTTCTATTCCAGCGTGCCCTGGGTGCCCCCTTGAGTTCCCAGGCATTCCAACACCATTTTGGAATAGATTACACAAGAGCTCAGTGCTTTAAAGGCTGCTTCACTTTATGACAATCCTTTGCTTTCTATATCAATTGTCAATATTGAACTGGGTACACTTTCTTATGGCGTAAATTACCACTTAAAGGATACTTGTGGTTTTTCTTAAGTTTTCAGAGAGCTTGTTTTTGAGCCGTCTGTATACCATTAAATGGCATTCTTTGCAAATCAAGACAGTCTATAAAAAAATAACTTTTATCCGTATGAAGTTTAAAATCCCCAATAATTGGCTGAGGATGATTTTGATAGACGATTACAATGTTGTGAAAAGGTTACAGAGAAAATTGGGATGCAAAACAATCTCTTAGATTTTTTGGTATTAAGTGATGAAGCCACATTTTGCTTGAACGGTTCTGTGAACAGACATAATTTTTTTTGAGGTTTGTTCAAAGCGTCCACAGAAAGTTAATGTGTCGGCGGGTTTGGTGAAAAACCATTTGATAGATATATACTTTCAATAAGATGGCGCACTTTCACATTACCAAAGAGACGTTGGGAAATATTTAATTAAAATTTTCCCTCAGAGATGGATTAGTCGAAGATGTGCAATTGATTTGCCAGCAAGATCCCACGATACATTGATCATTTTCTCTAGGGCTAGTTTATATTATCAGACCAACTAACAACCATTTAAGGGAACGCACACACTTACCTCATGTAAAATATTCAAACGTTAATTCAGTTAAAAAAATCATGAATGAAATGAAACTTTAATGCCAAAAAAAACAAAATTGTTTCAAAGGATGTCAACAAAAATTAATTGATAACAACAATTGGTTTTTCTGTTTTGTTTTTCATTTGGGGTTTTGAATATTAGATATATAATGATATTTTAACATAACAAATCATATGAACAACAAATTTAGGGAGGAGAATTCATAACGCCACGATCTGTCACTTGATGAATTTGAAGTTGTACATGAATTTTTCAATTGAAAGTCAGTGGATGCCAAAGTTGTTTGTTATATTTTCCTATTTTTTGGTTTATTCGGTAGGCGAAAAACAGTTGTGTGTCACACCTGCCCTTGTGAAACAAAATACTGTTCCATATTTGATAGATATCCTCCTTGAAGTTTGAGAAATTTCTTAACAATATTAATGATAAATAAACATTTTTTTATTATTTACAGCTGGTGCTGTACCGGTTCCCGGTGGAGAAGGTAAGTCTCACAAAACATTAATTTACAAACGGTACCATTTTTCTTGGCTATTAGCTGTTTATTGAAATATTTCAATACCAAAATAATTTCAATCTTCGAATTAAGAATTCGTTATTCATCGAAAGTATTACATTTTTTTAATCATAAAAACAATTTTTGTATCAGTCACTGCTCAAATTATCTTTTACAATTTTTGAAGAAAAATTAATACTTCTCAATTGACAATGAAAAAAAATGACACAATTATTGGTTCAATTCAGTTCCAATAGGAAAATTATATTTTAAGATAAGAGTGTACAAAATAAGTTTGGAATAACTCTCAATTCGCACAATTTCCTCGACAATTACGAAATAATCAACATATTTTTATCATTTTTAGGTCATACCAAACACCACCACGGACATTGTGAGTGATACAAATAAATAAAAAAAAGTTTATTCAAACAAATTGAAATAAAAATAAATAAGATAGCAAATTTTGGAATTATAGCCTTTTTATGTAATTGATTGATATCTCATAAACTAACCACTTTAACCTACAAGTATTATACATTTTTGAAATCAGCTCAAAGAGGAGTATCCAAATTTTACATAAAAAATATGAAAAGTAATTTAAAAAAATAAAGGGGATGCTGCTAGGGGTGAGGGGGGTGCTTTTCCAGTAAGTTTAAATAAGCCATAATGCTTGCCCCTTCCAACATAAATTGACGTGTTTTTGGATTTTTTCTAAATACCAGTATTACAAAAGTTATTAAAGGTGGATACTTTTATCTGAAAAGCACTGTATATAAAGTTATAACAAATGTCACGGGCGCCGAGAACAACTGAAAAACTAAAAATTCTTTCACATCAATTAACATTCTTGACACTTCCTTGGAACAGCGAACGACTTTCGAATAAATTAGTTGGTAATTGAAAGGAATCACTCAAGTCCTTGATACTTCATTGGTGTAATCTAAATTCTGCCCTAGAAGATTATATAAATATTGTTAATTTAAAACATTCCAATAATAAACTAACAAATTTTCACACTTTTTGTGGTTTGCAATTGATTACTCTATCAAGGCTTTCCCAGCAACATCTGACTACGCCATTTTTGTTACCGTTAATATGCACACTTTAACATCTCTTTGAAAATAATAGTTTCAACAGGCTATTTTAAAGGAATCCTTCAAAATTTTAAGGGAAATTTGGTTAGCAAATACCGATTTGTTTTTAAAGCCGGTTTAATTTTAAACTGCCTCTAAATTTTAGAGGAAGAGTTACAGAATGGGCCTCTAGGTTGGCTAGTTAATAAACGAGCTGAATAGTATAGTAACTATACAGGGTGTCCCAAGACGAGTTAAGACTATCTGTATATGGCAAAATACTTATAGTAAAATCATGAAAATTTCTACGTTTCGGTTTTCGGATGCGATCTTTTTAACTAAAATATTTTCAAAGATGGCAGAAGTCGACTGTAACTTTGTTATTTTAAATGGAACACCCTGTATATTAATACATTTTTGAAATCTAAGTAAAATTTTAGTATACTTTTGCCTGGAAACTTTTTTCGAAAAATGCATGTTTTTTGAGTTATTAATTTTTTTGTAAAAAATTTGACGGTTGCGGACCCTTACAATTTATTTTTTTAAGAGGATCCCCCTAAAGATATAAAAATGGTTTCTGTTGGTTGCTTTTAGCAAGGTAAGATCTATTTGAATCTATGTTGCAAAATTTTTCATTTTATACAGGGTGTGTATAGAAAGTGTTCGAAGTTTAACTTCATAAATATCAAATTTCTTTATTTTTCCAAATAGAACCACCCGGTTTTTTTTATTTTAATGCATTCAGGGGTGAAAAATAAGGCAAATTCATGTATACTTTCCTATACCTAAACCTTACCTTTATCCAGATATTAAATGTTTTCTGTAAATTTTTAGAGATGCAGGATATCTTACTGCAAATAAAGGACATATGTTCTTGTAACAACTTTGCCATATTCACCATGTATTAAAAGCAAATTTACATAATCTGTTCTATTTCTTAGTGCTTGTATCAACGGGTCAAAATAAAATTTAGACCACACCTGCATCTCTCAAAATTTACAGAAAACATTCAATATCTGGATAACGGTAAGGTTTATGTATAGAAAAGTATACATGAATTTGTCTTATTTTTTACCCCTGAATTCATTAAAATGGAAAAGACCGGGTGGTTCTATTTAAGAAAATGAAGAAATTTGATATTTATGAAGTTAAACTTTGAACACTTTTTTATACACACCCTGTATAAAATGAAAAATTTTTCAACAAACTCAAATACGTCTGACCTTGCTAAAAGCAACCGAATAGAAACCATTTTCATATCTTTACGGGTATCCTCGTAAAAAAATAATTTAAAAGGGTCTGCAACGGTCAAAAAGTATGCATTTTTCGAAAAAAGTTTTCAGACAAAAGTATATCAGAATGTCACGTAGATTTCAAAAATGTATTAATATACAGGGTGTTCTATTTAAAATAACAAAGTTACAGTCGATTTCCGGTAGAACCAGAAGTCTGCCAT